>JAZHYW010052926.1:0-80105 GCA_037355805.1 Ixodes ricinus
TAGTCAAATTTGACCGCACCCTAAAGCAACATGGCGGCCGGTTAGCGAGGCCACGAGGCTCGAATTCCCCGGTAAGGCCTAACGAAGAGCACGGCTTTTCGGCCGAGTGAGAGAATAGAGCGCATACGCCTATTCGACGTGTTTTAAGCGCCTTCGGACACTCTAAACATCCGTCCCCAGACACCGGTACCGTACCTATATCCTGTAAGGAGGCAGTGTGTGTGCCGGAATTGCCGCGATCGCCTCCGACGGCATCTCGCTAGATTGACTATTTTTACCACCATCGGGGAACGCTAAAAAAAGAAATCGTTACACGAGGAATGGGCATGCTGACTTTATTGAACACAACGTATGCTTGTCGTGTGTGGCGATGAATCGCTGGGCGCCTTCGTCGTCACCGACGAGAGGCGTTCAACTCCGCACCAACGCTACCGCTATTTCCTGTCTTTTCTAGTTTGGGTTTACCTTTACCGGCGTGGTTATCCATTCGTGCGCCTCTGTGCCTGCACTTCGCACCTCTTCGACACAAAACGAGCATTTAGGTGGCTGAGTCGGCTGAGTGGCACAATTATTACGAGTGTTATCGAACTGAGAAGCAGGGACGTAGGAAGACCTGTGAACCGCAGGCCAGCCAGGCCAGCTGTTTGTAAATCGATAGCTACAGAACTGCTCAACACTTAGCTTATTGAATCAAGCGGCAGCTTGCGCCACCTAGGAAGTGTAGTAGTAACCGCTAAGTGGCACTAAAAATAAAGTACTTATGCACGACCTCGCGCTATTCAACTGCCTACTACACATACAACACATACACACACATCACCAAGATACCGAACACTACTACAGGCACATACATGTCAACAGTACAACAAGGCAGACAACTCCAACACAACACATCCGCGACTCTCTACTCTAACTACCCCACCGACCCGAATCGTATATATGCCCTATCACATTCTGACAAGGATTAGGCAAGTGACTGCTATTGTTTACTAGATGAATACAAAAAGTGTTTGCAAGTATTATTGGTATACTAGTGGTCTATGTATTTAAATTGGCAAGCTAGACACCTCTCTTAGTCTAGCGCTTCGAAGGGCAACATGATGTGAAAGCAATCGGCTAAAGTAACACCACACGGCATGCCCCCGATCAGTTTCGGTTTCAGATTCACGCAGTGATAAACTTACTCAAGCTATGCTGCCTCACGCTCGTTCCGCACGTGCATATAGCAGCAAAAGTTACAACCATATCTGCATTCCTGGACAGTAATCGGCCAAAGGTAACAAAATTCGTAGTCTTGTGTTGTTCAACTCGTTCTTTTCCCCCTTAATTGTCGCGGGCAAACGCTGGCGGCGTGCTTTCCCGTGTTGGTCGAGTGACCTCGCTCTACTCGCTTTACTTTAAAAAACCCCAAATTAAACTTATGTAAAAAAAAAACGTATTGGGGTACAAATATATATATATATAAAAAATAGCATAACCGAGATTTTTTTTTTTATGTGCTGCATTTGGAGAATATATACACCCCTATGTAATTATTTTAAATATTTTATTTTTGTGATGACAAACAAAAGGTTGGCACTTCTCAAGCATGGGGACACTTCATATAAACAATGTGTTAAGCTTAAAACATTAGGGCATTTCAACCAAAACTATACTGTTTATATATAGAAAGGGGCTATAATGGAGACAAAGTGTTCAGGTGGCAATTATTAGTATTCTTTAATTTTCCAAACCTGATATACAATTTTATATTGAAAATATTTTCCTTTAAAAAATAATTAAACGTTTTAAAACAACCGTGTAGGTACTTCTGAGTCATTGTTCAAATGGAAATCTGAAAATAAGTATTTTTCCAGCACTGGTCTATCAAACTATAATAATTATAGTAATTATACTTTCTAAAGCCAGAAACAACCTTGCACCCTTCTTATTGGCTGCCACCTTTGAATATGAACCAATAAACTTACATGAAAACAGGAAACATTTAACCAAAAAACAATGTTATGTATGCATTACAAACATTAAATAATCAGAATATGTACACCAGTCATTTCACCATTCTAAAAAAATAATCTGAAAATATGTATAACACAAAAAGGGATATGATTTGCGCCAAGCAAGATACTGGGCCATAGAACCAAAGTTTCAACAATAAAAAAAATATGAGGGGGTACCCAAAAGTAACTGGAATGAATTTCAAGAGGCCAGGCGTTCGTAGTACCAGCATCCGCTTCTAGCAGTGCTAAGCGGCATCCTTCCCAAGTCAGTTTGCCGACCGGTGTCGTCTGCTAAGGATCTAGCGGCATGTTGTGAATTTTTCCCCAAGCGCTTCAATATCATTTTTCGTTTTTTGCAATGTCCGACTTGAAGGACCTTACACATTCACAAAACGATTTCCTTTCAAGACTTTTCATACGAGCGAACAGAAAAAAGTCACACGGGGCGAGCGAGGTCCTGAGAATACGGGAAATGGAGAAGCGGTGTCATGGCCATTTTGCTAAAAAGATTGTTGCACTGACAGGGCAGTGGGTGCTGGGGCATTGTTGTAATGGGACTATCATTCCCCCTTTCCCTCAGATCGAGGTATTTCTGCCTTCCTGAGTTTCGCAGGTGTCGCAAAATTCCCAGGTAAAACACCTGATTAACAGATTCACCAACAGGAACAAGCTCGGAGTGAACAATGCCCAAATGTTTCAATGTTTTCATCAGTTGAGGAGGTTGAGGGCCGCCCTGAACGAGGTTGGTCGTCGATCAATGATTCACTGGCCTCAAAGCGAGAAAAGCACTCATCAGGCACGTAGCCAGGGGGAGGCCCATGGAACCCGGGCCCTCCCCGAAATCTCCCATTTTGCTGGGGCCTCCTCTCCCCCTCCCCCTCATACAGCATTTTGTCATGGGCGGGCCCCCCCCCCCCCCCGAAACAAAATCCTGGCTACGTGCCTGGCACTCATAGACATGAGATTTCTTATTAGCATCTTCTTTGCAAGCTCTCTGAGACATTACAAGTTTCCGGCAGTTTTTCCCAAAACAAAATTTCACGGCCGCATGCTGTTCCTTGATATCAGACGTTGCAAAACAAACAAAAAACGATTTTGAAGCGCTTGGAAAAAAACTTTTATAGCAGACAATGCCAGTCGGCAAACTAACTCGGAAGGGGTGCTGCTAAGCGCTGGTAGCTGAGGAAGCTGGTACTACAAACAGCCCTCCTTTCAGAAATTCATTCCGGTTACTTTTGCATCCACCCTGGTATGATTCACTGTGCCAAAAGCTTTCGATATATGCAATGTTTAAAAAAATATATAGCAACCAGTCAAATAGGCTCAATAGACCTTATGCAAAATTGCTTGGTGATCTGACAACACTGAGAGCATCGACATTTTAATGTTGGCAAGCGTCGTCGGTACCAAAGCACAGTGGAGGCATCGGAGAGAGCCGTACGGGCAGTGTGCGATAGCACAGCAGCTGTGTTTTCCGCCTTCTGACCATGAAATGTGGACGAACAGTTTAAAGAACCTACCGCGACTGTCTGATGGAACTCTAGGAGGCCTCTGCATGCTGGCAACAACCTCGTCGAAGCAGTGCAGCAAGTCCTACGCCTTCACTGTGGAAGCTTACACACTGCAGGTAGTCGCCAGCGTGTGCATAGGCCTCCGAAAGTTTCGTCAGACAGTTGCAGTAAGTTGTTTAAACTGTTTGTCCACGTTCCGTGGTCGGAAGGCGAAAAACAGCTGCTGCGCCATCGCACACTGCCTGTACGGTTGTTTCCAATGCATCCACCGTGCTTCAGTACCGACAATGCTTGCTAACATTAAAATACTGACGCTCTCAGTGTTGTCAGACTAACAAGCAATTTTGCATCAGGTTTATTGAGATGAGGCAATTTTCCCTGTAACATCAAGCAACATCGGCCAGAGTGTGTGCCCAAACAATGGCGGACTTCGATAATTGGTGCTGCAACTACCACACTCCGTTCACCTCTAAGCTGAGACTGCGATGGAACCTACGTCCTCGTTAGACCAGTTATATGTCTCTGTTTCGCCACGTCATCACGCTCCCACCCATGCCCATACCCACGCTCAAAGAGCGGGGTCAGGCGATAAGAGCAGTGATGTGATTGGTGGTAGTCATTTTGGAGCAGCTATTGGAGCAGCCAAAGGTTCATTTTGTAGAAGCAAAAAAAGCTTTTGAAGCATAACCGCACACTTCATTTTCATTTATATCACTGCAAATGTGAGGAGAGACGGCAAATATTAGGAGGAGAACAAACACTAGCTGTTTAGTTGCATGTGGAAGTACCAGACACGGTAACAAGACGGCTGATGAAGGACAGCGCAAACTGCCGTGAATGATTATTTTAGGTACGTGATCCCACTGAACAAGTATTAAAATACAATCATTTTGAGTACCTAGATTTATGTGTCCTTCAAGTTCTAGGGGGGGGGGGGGGTTGTAACAAAACTGCAATTCTTAAATCGGACAAAAAACAAAGCATAAAAAATAAACCTGCAAAAGAGTCCATATATACCCCCTTGCACCACGTCTCGCTCTGGAGGAGTACCTTTCCCCTTAGCACGCGGGTGTGCTGCGGCGAAGAAAGACACCCAACATCGCAACGCCTAGTTCGCAATTGTTGCTTCACTGCAGTACACCAGTGTGCAGTGAGAAGCGCACTCAACAAAGCGAACTAACCCACCAGAAAAGATCACGAGACTTATTGCGAAACTTCCGAGTACTGTCAGTGCTTGGTGCGAAATCAAATCTAATATTATGTTATTTGAGGCGATTATCGAAAGTCCTGAAAACCTGCACTAGCCTACCCTAAGGATCTGGTCCAGTAGCGAGGCCTGCAGCTGTTATATTTGGCGCAAATGGCACAGCAATCACATCACTGGGTGATAAAAGGGAGGTGGCTGATTGGTCCGGCAGGCACTGTAGTCTCAGCTTAAGGGTGAACAGAGTATAGATGGTGCACACTTTTGAAAAGGGTCTATTCAAGGGTAGCTGACAGGCTGTCGGTGGCTGCAATGCAAATAGCAGAAGCGCGTACTGCAATGTTCACTCGTCTCCTATCATTTTTATATAGCCTTTGTTCTTGCCATGGGCAACACTGGATCCCACCGCTGCCGGCATGTCGTGGTCGAGACAGGTTAACGACGACAACTGGATTATTGCATACAATACGTGGTCTTGTGGGCTGTTGGGCTAGTGGCATCGATTACATGATGGGCCTTGTCTGCTAACCCTCTTTTGCGCCTTTTTACTGGTGCTTGCAGCATGAGGTGCTCGGCCAGTGGGCTCCGGTGTTGCAAACAGCAGTTCTGAATCACCATAAAAAGAAGAAAAAAGAAAAACAAGGTGAAAAACTAGTAACAATGTAGCAAACAGAGATGTTTTACGCTGGCTTCACACGAAAAATCTTTTTGAACGTTGTGACATTGCAAGGCAAACACAATTTTGGAAGTTTCACGGTCTAAACCATCAAGCACGCCAAAGGATTGAAGATCCATTCCGCTGCCTGGCCATGATCTGAAGAGCAGCTGAAATCTCGTTACATCTTGAAGTCGCAATAGCTCCAATTCCAGTCTCTCGAGTTCACGAGCAGCAATTGCTAAAATAACAACATGCTATTTTTCGTATGATCACCACCAAAAATACAATTATTCATGCTGTATAGACCCAAACTTTTGGAGTCATAACATGCAACAATGCCTATGCCTTACGTTGATGCACCTGGAACCATACATTACAAAACCAGAAAAATAAAACAATCAAATTTTGTTGTCAATTAATCTTCTGAACCTGCAGTGATTATGAAATTACAATACAAGCATATACAGATTAATTAAAAAAGTATGTTTAATATCTATCTTGAATGAACTGCTATGTTTTATTGTAAATATCCCATTCTTGCAAGCACATCAAACGCAATGATTGAAATGTGACAGAGGCATCTTGGGACATTTGGGATGTGAGTCACCTCACCATAGCCATTGCTAGCCTGGCTGCAAGCATGCCAGTTGACAGTGTCACCAAATACTCTACCAGGAAAAATACATTTGTCTCTATTCATTTATGCCAGCGCACCCACAGTGCCGCATGTTGCTCTCCTAGTGGTGTAGACACCACGCATCTGAAAGAATGCATGAGGATCACACCGTCCATGCTGTGCAGCAGTCATGCCGCACCAAGAAAGGGGGCTGCCGTGGGCACACCGAGATACCGGGTTTGCCTAGACAGTAGAGACAGCTGTCTCAACTTGTGCTCCAGCTGTCCGCAACCATAGATGGCAACAGTAATCGATTGTTGCCATCAATCGTCCCAATAAACAGATCTCACTAAGCATTCCATGCATGTGTGACGCCGCCATAACTTTAGTTTACAGGAGGCAGGGGGCAGTGCATGAGACGGCTTGTGTCATCTCGTCACGCGCAAAGCTCCAACGGGGTTCTCCCACATGCAAAAAGACTAAAGTTCCTTTGATGCATTGCGGCAGCGGCGGCTTAACGAAATTGGCTGGTGAGATAGGTCTATTCAAAGAGAAAGACCCTGAGGCTGCTGCGCATCCAGTCGTTCTAACCACGCAAACCCTATTCGTGCCAAGGCCATTGGATTTTTATGGAGTGAGATATTTTCATAGTAAAGCATTTGGTGTTATCATGTCACACCCTAGTGGTTGTCAATACCCATGGGCTATATAATTCTTCTTCCCTTTCAAAGAATTCTGTTATATCTGAAAGATAAGAGGTTGAAAACAGGGATGGAGAAGAAAATCACAAGAAAGGAGAGGTGAAGCAAAGCGACTGACCGGATCGTCCTTGGCGAGCCAACGCAGGACACTGTCTGTGAGGAGTGCGGGCTGGGGTGGTGTGTTGCCCAACCTGGGCGGCCCTTGAAGGAAACCTAGCCCGTGCCTGGCTCAACTGCCAGGACCCCAGTTTCATCAGACACGGGGACACCTAGCACAGCCAGGCATGCAGGGGGTCTGAACCCATGCTGGGCTCGGGGCTCATGGTGATTGGTGACGCCACTCACCAAACACCCACAAGCGCACAAGTCTCCTGTGGCGACGCAACCCTGTAAAAAGGTATTCAGTACATGAAGTAGATACAGATCGAGCCAAGTGAGACATACACTTCAACTGAAAAAAAAGAAGGCACAGCTCAGACATATGATGGATGCCCAAGTGCGGTTGTCTGTCACGTCCAATGTATTTTACATGCTCCAAGTGAACTAATAGTGATCATAGATAAACTCACAGCTAAAAAGTAAAATGTGCCCAAAATACTGAAAGCTGAGCTAAAGTATGCTCAGCTTTCTTAACCGAAATACCTAATAATGTTTTTGTTTCACTTGTCTTTCTCATTAAGTGACACCTCTTTTTCAGCTAGAAATGGAATGTGCTCATGTGAAACCTATAACTTCATGCTAAATCTGGGTCATTCCTCCTCTGCAGTGTGCTGGCTTGCTCAAAATGAAATCAGGTGGTCTTATCTCGGTCTCAAGAAAAGGAACTGTCAAGGCTAGTGCAGCCTTAGCAAAGCTTTTTCTTGAGGCTTCCTTAGATAGACCGACAGAGTTACTTTCGAACAAACGAGCCAAAAAATAGACTATGGACATCAGAATCAAGATTAGACATTCCACTGAAACGAATAGCCAAGTGAAATCACCACTTAGCTGAATGCTCAGGCGGTCGTAACCTGCCAACTCGATAGCCTCCACCAAAAACTCTTTTCATTGCATCAGTTGGCAAAGTAAACGTGAAACACATGCACGATAAAGACAGGCATTATACGATAGTTCCCACATCAAGCGTAGCTGGCGTCCTACGACACTGTGACATGCCACGTCCCGATGTCGCATTGTGGTGAGCTGGCTGACGCAAGCGGAAATTGCAACCGCATATTTTGGTCATTCCACAGCAGTGTCAGCTCTATGCAGTTTCAATGTTCTCATGTTCTGCAAAGTTCCTGCAAGCACCATGAGTGACAAGGAAGATGTTGTGATATCACCATCTATACTACAAACAAACAAAGCATTGCTACAACGACAATGATGCCGAGAAGCGGTGCTAAAATGCTGAAAGGTAGTGCATGTTTTGGTTTTGCTGCATATTTGGTTTGGCTTCAAAGTTTAGAAGGTGAAGCGGAATTGCAATGGCCAGGGTCCTCTGGGGTAACAACCACTACGAAGTCACGTAAGCAGTGTGGAAGGTGTTAGCTGTGCTAGGGCTCACGTTTCGTAATGACGCACTGTGCCTGTTGTCAGGCGCCCGTCACTATATACCTCGAACTGTGCGAGAAAGATGTGGGTAGGTAAGCAGTGAGAGCCAGTCAAGCAGCACCAAAACAGGACCTGGAAGGGTACATGGGCTCATCCAGCTTTAACGCCAGAGAGGCTTGAGCCAAGCTGGGCTTGGAGTGGAGCCTGAGCAGAATGCACAAGGGGAACCACACAGGCCTTCCTTAATGTCAGTCACAAAAAGGTGCCTACCGCACACTATTGCATATATAGGAGGTAGAAGTTGAGACGCAGTCTTTCCTCGAAATAAGCTTCAGTCACTTTCCATGATCCCGGGTGGTGCTTGGGGTCTCGTGAAATGACAGCCCCGCCATGTACAACGACAAATGCCAAAAACAGCACCAAAAATACAAGAACGCACGAGGGAGGCTTATTTTCATCGTTCACATATTCTGCCTTGTATAGGTAAGCAACGCACCGTTGTGGTGATTGCTGGCAACCAGCAATTGAGCAGGCATTATCAGTATACTATGCTATGCTCCATGACACCTATTCAGGCAGGTCAGTCATGAAGAGCTTGGCAAACACTATCCTCTAGTACCCCGGTGTTGACAAATACATTTAAGACCATGTAAGAAGGTGCAAGACATGTGCACAGTCCTGTTAAATGCCTCCGGTGTAGGTTCGGGTCCGCTGGTCGGATACCAAGCAATGCCGAACACGGCTCATATTATGCCATACTGCTGGAGAGTTACGTAATACTGATCGTGGTCCACTCAAGACACAAAGCAGATAGAAGCATCGGCCAATATCACAGTGGAGGAGATGCCAGCTCCTCCGCGTACGGGCAGCCGTCGATGAAGCTTCGTGGCGCACGCGTGCTCGTGCACGCTGGTTCTTCGCCGTAGGGTCTCGAGCAAGGAGGCCAATGAAGACAGCGGCCGTCTTGTAAACGCCACCTTCTTGGAAGGCCGGAGCTGGGCGGCCATCTTGCGTGCTGACTATATTCCATTCATCCCTTAGCTGAGACTGCGGTGGAAGCTACGTCCTCAATGGACCAGTCATACATCCCTCTTTCGTTACGTGATCACGCTCCCACTACCCACTTGCCGAGGACTGGGTCAGGTGATGAAAGGAAGGCGGCTGATTTGTTCGGCAAGCACATAGTTCCCACTGCAGTCTCAGCTTAGGGGTGAACGGGGTATAGGGCAGCACGTCTCAATGCAATGAAATTACGTAAAGTCCAAAACCAGGTACAGCAGAGCGACCGGCCAAGGGGAAAAGATCAGAAGGTTTGAAAGGCCACGTCTCAATGCAGTGAAATTTCGTACAGTCCAAAACCAGGTACAGCAGAGCGACTGGTCAAGGGGAAAAGATCAGAAGGTTTGAAAGGCCATGTTTTGCAGGGCAGACTGGTAAAGTGAACGATCGCGAGCCTTGGAACACTGTGAAGAACCTCAGGAGCTTATTTACTGTCCTCAAAGAACTAAAGGAACACAAGCATGGGAACACTGCAAGAACCTCAGAAGCTTATATGCTGCCCTGAAAAAAAACTAAACAAGCATGAGCGCAAGAACGTCGTGAGAAACCGCAGGGGCTCTTTTTCTGCCCAGGAAAGAGTTAAACAGTCGAAACAACGGGATGAGCAGACGCATCAAAATATGGTAGCGGCCGACGCACCAAAATGTAGTGGTAGCTGACGCACCAAAATGTGTGATTCTCTGATGTAGAGGCGACCATGTTGGTGGTTCGACGATCAGGCTGCTACTTGGCGGCAGGAGACATCCAGGAAGGGCCGGTAGATCGGCAGGGCTGGGATGCCCTGATGGGTGACGATGCAGAGGTGATTGACTTTTAGGTTTAGGTTTAATGGATCATAGAGCAGAACATCAAAACTGAAGAATACGACCGGCGAGAGAGGCGCGAGTTCAGGCTCGAGCTGGCACTTGTAACAACACAAATAGTGCCCGTGACGACGCAACCATCTAGTAAGAGTAAAGCTATACGCACTACGTCGTGCACTTCGACCGGAAATGGCTATACGCACTATGCGCAGAGCATATGCCATTTGGGTCACCCTTTTAGGACGGCGCGTGTATCACTGGTGAGCGCGTTAACCCCAACGCCCCCCCTTCCCCCCGGCCCGCATTCACGCCACTTCGCTGTGACAGTGTGCAACTGCTAATTACAAAGCTTAACCCGTCCAGCCGGCAACCCAAGCCCCGCTGCCCCCGATTGCACCTCCAGAAAGAAAGTCTTATACCATTTACTTCTGCAAAGTTTCGCCAACAACAATCTTTTTTTTTCAGTGTTAATTATAAAAAATAAATGTCGTAAATATCGCCAAATGCCCAACGACAACAAAACAAAAATGTTTAGAAAAAAAAGTAGGCCCATCGAGGATCGAACCCGCGTCCACTTGCATAGGAAGCGGACACCTTAAGCCCTATGCCATGCCTCATTTTTTTTTCTTTATTGTCTATGCCACGCCTCCACTTACTCGTAACCATTCGTTTTATATGAGTTTCGCGTAGTGCGTGCGGCAATTTCCTGTAGAGGTGCACGACGTGTGCGTATCGCTTTACTATCTAGTAAAAGCCAATTACTACAATGCCACTGCACTGCAACCCGCTGCTGAATCGGAAGTTCACGCGCTACGTACGTACAGCCGGGAGATCACAACCACGGCGGGTGCAGCTCAGAAATCAAACCGTTCCGAGATTGAGGAAACCAGTACGGGCGGACACAGTCACATACCTATGAGCATGTTCACCCTGTCGATCATCGGTCTCAGTGTTCAATGGTTCAATACGATCAGATATACAACTAGTCATTTTGTTTCACACTCTTGCGACCGAGTAAGACTGAGAGAGACCAGACCGGTTTTTAAGCCTTCTGCGACTTCTTAGGACCGGATGCGCTAAAGCGGGGCTCGTCCTGAGAGATCGCAAGGGGCTTAAAAACCGGTCTGGTCTCTCTCGGTCGCAAGAGTGTGAACGGGCCTTAAATGCGGCAAAAACAATATCCTTACCTCATTTCGGCAAACACTCACGACAGACCAAACGGGTCGTTCGTTGTTGTTGATGCCAAGCCAGGCCCAGCTGTTGAGAACCAGTGTTGCTGCTCGGAGCCCAACAGATGTGAACTTGGCGGATCTTAAAAGATCACGAAAGCTAAGGAAGAACATAATTTATAGTCTTTATGTAGTTATCTAAGTTACTAATATCATTTGCGACTGCCTGCACGTGAATATCAGATTCGAAAGTGACCATCCTCCCTGTCGTCACCTGGCTTGCGCGGCTGGGCGCGTGGCTTAACCCGTGTCCGGGGAAACGCTGATCCTTGTGGTTGAGCTCAGCCCGGGGTGTGCTTCGACACTGCGGGACCCTCCGGGCGAGGCAATATACCAATTCGGCCCCTGCTTCTCGTAGACGGGTGTCCTAGCTTGATCCAAACAGGATGATTTAGACAGTCGCCTCTTCTACCCTCTTCTTCCTCCTTTCACTTTTCCTACCACCTCTTTCTCTTTCCTTGTACACTCTATTACTTGCTGTTTCCTCTTATTAAACGACAAGGGCCAACCTTGAGTGGTAAAATGTCCTGTCCCTGCAACCACACTTGGGTATAGTGCCCGGGCAGCACTGGTAGAGTAATTGTGTCAGCCAAACCCTTCTCGCTATAGCACATTACCTACCCCTTCTTGGGCTCCGTGGTGGGTGGTGCACCCGGGCACCGAACTTTCCTCCCATCTCTTATGGGTCCGCGCAACAAATGTTTTCTTGATGGGCCTTTGAAAAGGGTCCGCACCGAAGCACTTCACACAATGAAACAATCTTTTGAACTGCAGAAATTCCCGCAGTTTCTTGTATTGCACTCGGAGGGAGTCACGCCACTTGGCAAACTTTCCCCCTTTTCGGTCTCCAAAATCCTTGAGTGTGTCATTGGCGTCAATTACAGTGCAAACAATATAAGATCCGATTATCTCCTTGTCGAGGTCAACACAAAGCACCAAAGGAATACCCTTCTAAAACTCAACTTCGTCTCCGACTACAAACTAAGCGTCAGTCCTCACCGCAAATTGAACAGTGTTCAAGGGTCATTTCTGAGGATGACCTGCTTACTCATCTGAGCTAGAGATAGTTGATGGCGTCCCGAGTCAAGAAATTATAGCTGCACGACGGATCACTATCCGCCGTAACGTTGTGGAGCGGAAGGCAAAACACATAATTTTGACTTTCGATCTGACCACTCTGCCGCAGACTGTGTGGGGTCTCATCAGCCCCCCTCTGGTCGACAACCGGACGGGGGCGCCTGGGGACTTGTTTTCCGTCGCCTCCGTGGCAAAGACGGCGCCTTTTAAGTTTGGTGCCGAAGTGCCTCCTCCCTTGGGACCCATCTTGAAGACATTGGCGGTGTCGGCGGTGGAGATCCTAGGACCCCCCTCCCGGACAGCGCCGGCGCCCGAGGCCCTGCGCCTACTGTGGCAGAGCCGGACGGGGAGCTCCAGCGAGAGACCGCCCACGATGGGAGGCAGGAGGCTCCCGCCTGTCTGGTGCGTGGTGACGGCGGGAAAAACGGGGAAAGCTCGGACGACGGGAAATAGGAAAGTGACTCTTGCGCTGGGAACGGGCCACGACGGACGTTCGTGCGGGTGGCGACCGCGCCGCCGGCTCGGGCGACGGCCCGGTGACATGGTCCGGACTTAGACCCCGGATTCGACCCTCGACGGCAGCGTCCCCAGGATGCGGTGTGCACTAGCACCGCAGGGACGCTCGGCATGCAGCATACAGTGGCGGCGCACCCCTTCCAGGCTTCCTCAATCACCTCTCCCGATCCCGAAACCCCCCAGCAGAATGTGAGTGGAATAAACCCGTTCTGCCGAGAGCTATGCGTTGCCGTGTCGCGTTCATCCGGAGACAGGAGCCCGGGGAATCGGACGAGAACCCTACAACTCTAAGGGCAGGTTACCTTCAGTGCCGGGTCCGACTTTGTGTGCCGAACCCTCAACGGTGCTTTAAGTGCCAGCGGTTCGGCCATGGGTCCCAGAACTATAGGGGAAGGAACACTTGTGCAAAGTGCTCCAGCAAGGAGAACGTCGCAGACGCGTCTGATAATGAGCCTCAGTGTGCAATCTGAAGTGGCCACCATCCGGCATACTCCCGATCTTGTCCTCTGCGGGAAGAAGAAAAAGAAATCCGTACATTGAGTGTGACCGAGGACATCACCTACATTGAGGCTAAGAAGCGTTTTGCTGTTGTGTCAAAAGGCCCTTATGCCCAGGCCGTGCTCAGGGAACCAGCGCGGTCAGCGGTTTCGATGGGGAAGCAGACGTCTCCGGACGACCTGCATCTTCCGTCTTGGTCCCCCTCCAAATCCTTTAGAGAGATTCCAGTGGCACTGCCTCCGAACCGCAAGGTGGATTCTGCCTCGCCAACATCCACCCGAGAACAGGAGATGACATCCCCTGCTCAACCGGCGGCATCGACCTCTCGGAGCCGGTGCCTACCTCCCAGATTAAAAGATTGATTAACTGTTTATTGGTGCAAGGGCTATCTATGGGCCGGAGAGCGCCAGTCTATGGTGAAGGATGTGTTAAATCTCAAAGTTAATCATTGCTATTATATTGGTTTTACAGTAACGATGTCAGACCAGATAGAAATAAAGATGTGAAAGTTGACGATGTGAAACAAGTGAAGTATCAGATAAAACGAATACCGGATGAAAAGGAGTGTAGTCCCGTCTTAGGGAGTTTGACCAGTTGTCTAAGATGTGTGGGTACTTTAGACACCAGTAGATATGTAGAGTAGAGAGTGTGGTATGGCAGATATCACATTCTGGGGGTCCGGAGCGATTCAACAGGTAACCGTGAGTAAGGCGTGTGTGACCAATACGAAGGCGATTCAAGAGGACATTTTCACGACGCGATAGACTATCTGAGGAGGGCCAGGGGTATGTGTGAGGTTTGACTGTGTAGAGTTTGTTCTGGGTTTGCTGTTTCCATAACAGATTCCATTGTGTCAGCATATGTTTGTGAGCTAAGTCTTTCAAGTCCGTCCTTGGAATGCTTATCGGGGTAATGTGGAGAGCTTGAACCTTTCGCGTAGCGGCATCAGCATTTTTATTTCCTGGGATCTGCACATGACCCGAAACTTAGCAAAAAACTAAATGTATGTCCCTTGAGTTGAGTGCTAATAGAAGTATTTTATTCTTTGTGATGAGTGGGCAGACTTGGTTTTAACACTCGGTAGTGCCTGTTAAACACTTTGCGAGTATGCGAATATGATGATATGTTTTACGTTGCCGTCCTGCACAGGCTTTAGCGCTTCAAAGATAGCAAAAGCTCCTGCTGTTAAAATAGAAACCATGTGTGGAAGCCTATATTGACCCGTTTTCAGACCAGTAGTGAATGCACATCCCACGTTCTCCTTGCTGTTGGACCCGTCCGTGTGTATTTCCAAAAAACTTTGTATCCGACTAGCATTTCGTTAAAAGCCTGTTGATAAACTATAGGTGGGGCTGACGCTTTCCTATGTTTAGCAGCCTGAAATCAAAGTGTGCTCTAGAGTTATTCCATGGGGCCCCCTCCTGGACGGAATGGTAAGCTGTTGTAAAATTGATGCCTGCTTTTTCATTCATCACTTGTAGACGTGTGCCGAGCGGAGGGACGATATATGGTTTGTTGTGAAAAAGCTGTGGGTGCTTTGGATTTATGATGTTCTAATACCATACATGTTCCGGTAGTGAAGCCATCTTTGTCCCATATGAGATTGAGAGTTTTTCGCAGCGCATGCTCAGGGGAGGTTCATTAGCAAGATTGCACAACCTTTCTACTCGTTATGTACGAAAGACACATATGCAAAGACGGATGCATTGATGAGCGATGAGATCTAATTTTTGGGAGATAGACTTTCTTGCTGCATCGCAAACTACTGAGCCATAGTTCAAAATGGAGCGGATGAGGGAGCGGTAAATTCTGAGGAGAGGTGTTGGTGATGATTCCCATGTGGTGCCACCAAGAACTTTCCGAATATTCATTGCTTTTATACACGCGTTTCGAAGGTCTAAAATGTGCGGTTTAAATGTCATTTTGCTGTCAAAGATGACAACTAAAAATGTATGGATATTTTAACAGGTAGGGTTTTTCTATAAAGCGTTACTTCTGGTTCCGGGAACAGCCCTCGTCACTGCGTGAAGTGCACTGCCATGGTGTTTTCCATTGAAAACTTGAAACCATTTGTGTTGCTCCACTCAGACAGCTTAGTGAGCCCGAGTTGCAATTGCGATGTGAACGATGATAACTTATGATTCCTGGCATAAAACTTGCAAATCGTCGACATACTTACAATAGGAAAGAGTAGCCGGTGGTTGTTTGACTGCGGAATTGACTTTTATTAAAAACAGCACAATACTTAAAACGCGGAACTTCCATTTCTTAGGAAAATGTTTCTGAGAGGTATGCACCTCTCATAACTTGAAAAGTACGGAAATCTAGAACGTTTTTGATACAAATTACCAGGTTTCCTTGAATCTCATGGCTGTTGAGGTCCTGCAAAATTCCGTAACGCCAGGTCTTGTCATACGCCTTTTTGAGATCAAAAAAGATTGAGACCAAATGCTGACGATTGACAAAAGTATTTCGTATCCAGGTTTCCAACTGTACTAAATAGTCGGTCGTGCACCGATTTCTTCTAAAACCATACTGCGATGAACTGAGGATGCTGCTGACTTCTATATACCACATGAGACGGTTCTTGGACACTCTTTCTAGAAATCTGCATTAACAACTAATTAATGCGATAGGTCAGTAGTTTTTTGCGCATGAGGGGTCCTTTCCCTGCTTTAGAATAGGGATAACAATTGCTTTTCTCCATGTTTCATGGAATTCTCCTTCATGCCACAAACGGTTCAAGAAGCAGAGGAGGGATTTTTTTAGATTCTGGCTTAAGGTTACATATTATGGAGAAATGAATATTATCTGGTCCAGCTGCTGTATTTTTACTTCCTTCAAGGGCCCTCCCAAGTTAAATGTAAGTAAAACTCTTGTTATAAGAAGCGGAATGATCTGATTTTATATCAAGCTTTCGTTTTTCCTGCACTGCTTTGTACTTTAGAAACTAAGTTGTACAGTTAAGGGAGCTCGAAATTTCAGCAAAAAAAGCTCCGAACAGGTCAACCTGGTTTTCCAAGTCTGAAAACTCCTTGCCGTTCACTTTAAGGATGTAAAGCTGCTGAATGGTATATTTTCCCGGCATTTTCCTAACCCGATTCCATGCAACACGGGGTTTCGTTTTAAGTTTGATTGACTCCTTGGATTCAATCCAAGATTTATTCTTTGATTATCTTGTTATCCTGTGCCGAGTAGCTTTCGCTTTCTTAAAAGCAATAAGGTTGGTGGCTAAGGGATATCTTGAAAAAAATGTCCAAGCCTCATTCTGATCTACTCGAGATTTTGCAGCCTTCATTCCAGCATGGTTTAGGAAAAGCTTTGAAATCTGTCGGAGGTTTTAGGAACACATCTATTTGCAGCATCCAGAATCAGAGCAGTAATTGCTTATGTGGCATCATCATCCGACAGGTCTTATAACACATATTCGGGTATAGTTGCAATCTCGACGAATTTTCCCCAATCCGCCTTTCCAGTTATCCATCGGGGGTACGGGTTTGTATAGAGGGTATGGGATTCACACCTTTGTGAATAATAGGAAAATGATCGCTTCCTAATGAGTTGCTCTCTGCTTTCCAAGAAAAATCCATGTGAAGAGTTGAGGCGCAAAGACTGAGGTCGATAGCTGATGATGATCTATGCGCGACGCTTATATATGTTGGGGACCCTATATTCAGGAGGGTAATTGCAGTTGAGAGTAAGGCACTGTGTATTATTTAACCTCGTGCATCATTTAAGGAGCATCCCCAGAGGTGATGGTGTGCATTAAAGTCCCCTAGGACAACAAAAGGGGTGGAAGCTCTCCAAGAAGTACTTCTAGATCTCGTTTCTGTAGTGTTAAATAATAGGGCAAATAAAGGCTGCATATAGTAAGGGTAAATTCCAAGTGTCCACGTAATGCACAGCCTCGAGAGTTGTTTTAAGGCTGACGTTATGGACAGGATTTTTCGGAGGAGGCACGAGGATGGCTACACCTCCGCCCTTCTGGCCATCACTTCTATCTTTTCGGAAGCAGCTGTATGCTCCAAATTTAAACCTCTAGCGCTGGTTGTCATGTCTCTTCGTGTTTAAAAGGGTATCTTGTAGGGCGAATATGGAGTTTTTATGTTTCACGCAGAATTCTTTCAAGTCCTCTATGTTCGGCCTCAAACCTCGGATATTCCACTGGACTATAGTTCCTCTGTCAGCCAAACACTACAAGCAGTTAAGGTGGGGTTAGTTTTTGCTTTATGTTTACCCTTTGGCAGCTGCCATCGGGACTTCTCCGGTTTAGTATCTATGTGCGTATGTTTTACGTCTGAGCTTGTTCATGGACAGCTATCGCTCTTTTCCATCTCCACCGCTGAAGTTTTGGGGGCATCATTACCCTGAGTGTCGGTGTCCATTTCCTGAACCTTGGACGAGGTGTCCCCTACTACGAAAGAGCCTTGTCTGTTATTTTGTCATGTTTGGTAGGTTTTAGAGTCACAGTTGGCGTGGGTTGCGATTCGCATTAGGGTCATCGGGACCACAGCGGCTTGTGTCATTACTTTATTGCAGCAGCAACAGACTTGGGCTAAAACGTCAGTCAGCACTCTGAGTTTCAACCGACACCCTCACGACGTCTGGTCCCTTGGCGGCGTCGGCATGGCTACGGTGCCTAAAAAGGGGGAGACTTTGTTTTTTGCTTCGGCATATCAAACATATCTCGCGACGTGCCGTCACACGTGACGTCACGAGTGACGTCACAGGGGTCCCGCGCGGTGCATTATGAGACATCTTCAATAACGCACCGCGCGGTTACGCCGACGGCGACGCCAACGGGAACGGCAACGCCGCTCAAGCCGGAAACGGGCGCCTAAGAGCTGCGCTCTAAAAGTCTCGTGTGGCTATTTTTATTCCTCTGCTATCGAATAGTTTTCTCGATTACCTTTGGCTGATTTCAATCCAATCCAATCCGTCCCGAAATACGTTTGTCATAAAATCAAACCATTAAGGTGAAACCCATGTGAGAATCTTGGCGTCTTGTTTTGCGCGCTTTGCATGATATATATTTTTGTGGCCTCCCGAAAAATACCTTCGCGTCCTAAGCGTTGACGAAAGTGCTACGTGGAACCCGGCTTCACCAGCGGTATTCTGAGAGCGACCTCGTGTCGCGTAAGAAAATAAGCAAGCGTCAATCATCCAGTCCGGCTCGGTTCGCCCGGGCCGTTCATTCGTTTTTGTCGCCTTTCCGAGAGCACCGTGGATGTCATCGTTCTGAGCTGGAATATTCAAGTGTGATGGGCCCACTGAAAGGACGAAAAACGTACCCTCGACCCGGCGTAGCCATATGCCAGATCAATGGTACTCGGCTAACAATGCTTGATCCTGCTGTTGGCACAACTGGTTGCGTACCATCGCCTGCAGCCCGAAGATACCCTTTGCGCAGTGAGCCCAACAAGGAGGTCGATGACGAACAAAGCTCATCTGCGTTCAGTGACTCGGAGCATGACGGATCCGAACCGGCTAACAATGCCGATCCTGCTGTTGCCGCAACTGGTTGCTTACCATCGCCTGCAGCCCGAAGACACCCCTTGCGCAGTGAGCCCAACAAGGAGCTTGATGAAGAACCAAGATTATCTGCGTTCAGTGCCTCGGAGCATGACGAATTCGAACCGGCTAACAATGCTGATCGTTCTGTTGACGCAACTGGTTGCAAACCATTGCCTGCAGCCCGAAGAGACTCTTTGCGCAGTGAGCCCAACAAGGAGGTTGATGAGGAATCAATATCATCTGCATTCAGTGACTCAGAGCATAACGAATCCGAACCGGCTAGTGAAGACAATGGGCCACTCAGTGATGTGAAACACCATGAAGCATCCGAAGTGGACGAAGAAACGCCTCAAGCATCGAGCCTGCCACAGCAAGATGACCCAAACAGCGCGGACCCCATCTTTGACACTGCGGCGCTGGCCCAGCCGTTTACTGGTGACTCACCGTTTACTCGCGGTGTTGCGTACATGATGTTCTTGGACGTTGCCATAAAGAATGGGTTTTTGTAGGCTGCAGTTGAGGATGGTCAGAAACTCTTTAACAGACTCGTTGGCAAAAAAAACATTTCCCGAGAGTTAATAGTCGTTCAAAAGGCTTTCTCGTGTGGTCCTAAACGACATCTTGTTCCACTTTTATTGCAACCAGTACATGACATTTCTGGCCAAGACAAGTAACAGTTGGGCAGAGCGGCAATCGTTGCGGACACAATGCGACACATGCCACAAAGTATATGTGGGCCGAGAGCTTGTGCAAGCCGGCAGCTTCTTCGTTGGTGCATCCTTGAAGAAACAACTTCTTCCCTTCTTGCAAGTAAAACAGTCAGCGAAGCAGAATGCTTTAGAGAAAGTGGCAGGAAACGACGACGGCGATGCAATGAGTCACCTCACGGACGACTGACAATATGGCGCAATGCGTGCCCAAGCCTGAATGTCTTCTAATGACTTGACATTGACCGTGAATTCCGATAGAAGCCCAGCGTTTAACTCTTCTGACTACAGCGTATCCAAGTAACTCTGAATGAACTACCGCCAAAACTACGCTGGACAAATGTCATGGTGCTTCTGCTTTGGTACGGAAAAGAGCACCCGGACATGACAGTCCTCCTGGAAGCTTTCGTAGATCAGCCAGAAAACCTCAACGCAAGTGGGCACCACTTGCGTTGAGGTAAAATTATTACTTTAGAAATTATGAGGCCATTTTTGTGAGTCCAGGTGGCACACCTGGACTCACAAAATGGCCTCATAATTTCTAAAGTAGTTTTTTAATATTTTAACACCTGTAATATTTCGGGGACAGGGTATTGTGGTTTGGAGCTGTATTCTCATCACTTAATCTTACACTTTATTTTCAGGTGTTTTGCATCTGCTGCTGTGCAGATGCACCAACGACAGCAGCGCTGCAGCACATGATGCAGTGCAACGGTTATTTTGGTTGTGCGTGGCGCTACCACCTGGGGGTCAACATCGAAGGTGGAGTTATCACCAGTCTTTTGCTTGCTTACAGGACCCCTCCAACGATTTTTGGGCCATGGTCTGAAACTTGCAGCGAGGCCGACCTCAGGCAACGTAATAACACGAAGAAAAACGAAAAGTTTACAAAATTTGTTTTATTTAGGAAGTTACAGGTAAATTAAAATTACAAAATCACGTAAGAAAACGGACTCTTCATGACGTATCGGGACCCTCCAATGGTGGAACCGTGACACCGCTCCTCGGGGGTCTCTTCAACTAGTTGATGTTTTCGCAATTTCCACAGTTTTTAAATTCTATTTGTCTAATTTATTAATCTCAAAGCTCAATAAAAGCCACTTTTATGAATAGTTATGACGGTAAGAACAATAACACATATTATTCCGCATTCATAGAGAACCGTTTGATGAATCTGGCCAATTTGGAAGCCAGGTCCGTGAGCACTATGCAGCGCCACCATACATTAAACTGCACCTCGCCTTGTCAAATTAAAATATAATTAACTTATTTTGCGGTTTCGTCTTTGTTCCTGCAGTCTCCCGAACTACTGAAAAGGCAGGGACCGTAAATAAGCAGATGCGTAAATATCATTGGCGGGGCCGCTTAAAGGCCAGCTGCATCGAACTTTTGGACGATTTGAAAAAAATCATTTTCTAAGAGTATGTCGGGACAGAATAATAACTATAAAATGCGGCATTTCAAATGTGTGTAAGTGTGTAGAAACTGCTTTCCGAAACCAGGAAAATTCAGCAACTAAACAAATAGCCATCTGGTTCGATATTTTTTTTTTTTGCATTTAAAAGAGAATATTAGATCTGATGACTCCATGCAGCCGAATATTGGTTTAGGCTCTCAATAACTTTTAAATAGAGTAGTTAAAATTGTACAGTCTAAAACTCAAATTTATTTTTTCAATGTCATAACATGGCAACACAACCAGCTAACAGAATACTGTAAACATTTCATATTATAGTGCCCGAAGCGCACAAAGTCTAGGTATAATTCTATTTTCTCAGATTTTGCCATAGCCATGCTATCGTAACTTGCGAAAGCGTGATTAACATAATTGGCACTGAAGGTAAGAATTTTTTAAATAAACCAAATTTGTACGCCTCAGATGCACCAGCAGATGACAATCACCGATTTTTGATAGCTGTAATTAATTCAAACTTATTGAGGGCATAAATCGAAATTCGGCTTCCAAGAGTCACAGGGTTTTAACAATATTTTTAAATACGACAGCAATAATTCATATCGGCCAAGTGGTTAACCTTCAAAATGGTTTCCGCATTGCAGTATATTTCCTATGGAGAAGGTGGATGTCCTTCGTGCTAGAAATTCATTTTAATAATGTAGATTGCAGAACAAAAAGTTATATGTTTTAGGTTTCACTAGAACTTGACTATGTGTTAATGTGCACATATTTTAAGTGCACAACTTTGGGGCAATCTTTTATCGACGTTTTTGTGTGTTTTTTTTTTAGAGCGCAGTTCTCAGGCGCCCGTTTCCGGCTTGAGCGGCGTCGGCGTCGCCGTCGCCGTAACCGTAAAGCGTCGTCGTGACGCGTCGGCGTCGATGTCGTCGTCGGCGTAGCCGTAACGCGCCGGCCTAACGCGTCGGTGTAACCGCGCGGTGCATTATGGGAAACGTCCCATAATGCACCGCAATGATGAACGCGTTGCATTTTGGGACGTTTCCCATAATGCACCGCGCGGGAGGGAAAAGGGGGAAGGAGGAGAGGGACAAGGAGGGTGAAGAGGGAGGGGGAGGCGGAGGGAGGAGGAGGAGGGAAGAGGAGAAGAGGGGGAGGAGGTGAGGAGCAGGGGAGGAGTAGATGAGGAGGGAGGAGGAGAGGCACACCGCTCCTTTCGTACCCTCCCTGCCTCCTACTCAAGAGCTGCGCTCTAATTCCGCATTACAGGGAGTTGTAAACGTCTTTCATTTTTCATTTAATTTCATGGCCGTAAACACCTTCTAAAGGGTCTTCACATGAAAGGAGGGTTGAACAAACAATAAACGTGGTTGCTGGAAACAGTATTCGCAAGTTCATGTTGGCATTCCTTGAGTGGCACTCAGGAACCTATGAGTTCGTGTGCCTAATTAATTTTTCCTACACTTGGCAATATATTCATTTGGTCAAGTCTTTTAGTCCTGCACTGCACCGACCAGTTCATTATCTGGCAGCCAGCTGGTTTAATGACATATAGCATTGTGACAAAAGCTAATGTAGCAATATGTGCAGCTCACTTTTTTTTGCATATAGGTGCCATTAAGTACTGCCTCAGTGATCCACTTCCTTACCGCACTTGACGAAGAAGCTGTTCACGACATGAGGGCCGCCTGCAACGAGAAGAGACCTGTGCGCGGAGTGGAGGGATACACTCCTTGATTAAACTGCTTGGTTTCTCTGCTGTTTGGTCATGGCGCCCGGACTATATTCACTGCATCCTTTTGGGTGTTGCACGCCAAATAACCGAGTTGTGGTTTTCAAAAAGTGGGTCAGAATACTGCATAGGCGATGCATCCATAATGGCAGCTGTACGTGAGAGGCTGTGCTGTATTCAGTTACCAGAGTGCATAAATCGACAACCTAGATCATTGCTCACAAGAAAACACTGGAAGGCTGTCGAATGGCAACACTGCAGGGTTGCTTTATTACAGCATTCCATGCATTAGTGGCTTCCTGGATCACACATACTTGGATTATTGAAGCCTGGCTGTGGCGGGTGTGTTCCTACTTTTGAAGAATGCCGTTACACAAGCAGAAGTAGCAGAGAACACGAAGCTGCTCACAGAGTTTGTTGTTGGTGTACAGTTCCTGTGCGGAAACTCTGAGGTGACGTATAATAAGATGACGTGACCAGCTTTAGGCAGACTCCTAAAGCTGCTCACGTCGTTAAATGGTGTCGCCCTCCATCTTGCCACTTGGCTACCACCACCAGCTTCTCTGCTTTGAAGGCTTCGGCATCGGATCATGCCCACCAGCTTCTCTGCTTTGAAGGCTTTGGCATCGGATCATGCCCTCCCACTGTTAGGAATTCCAAACAAACAGCACAGTGACAAGATTATTCCTCTTGGAAAACCTGAATCAGTTGAACAAGCCTTGGTGTCTGAACATGTGCAGCTGCAAGGTCGCGAGACAGTGGAGTTTAGGAGAACGAAAGTCAATGGCGCTACTGTATGCTCAGAAAAATACGACAGGTAGCTACGGATTGAAAACACTGTAATTATGTTGCGTGATGGCACGTATGCTATAATTCAAAGAATATTCTGCTGTACGGAACCAGATGGAGAGAAAATGTTCTTTGTTTCGGCAGGTGCTTATAGGACTGCCCACGTCCAGCCATATGTTCAGCACATTACGTTCGCAAGGCGTACACAGCGCATGCCTATCTGTGTGACAGATGAGCACGGTCGTCCTTGTCTGTACTACTCTTTGGGTGGCAAAGAGTATTTTTGTGATCTTGTAAACAAATATGACGTGAAACGACTACTTGGTAGCCACCCAGTTTGACGTGGCTGCATGTGTAAACAGAGGAACCAGCAGAAACAAAACAATTTTTAGGGCTACCATGAACGTTTGAGACATTCTTCTGAAGGAAATGAAATGCAGTCTTGCTTACTTTTTTATGTACTTACACTTGTGTGTGTGCAACGAAAAATAAAAGTGTTGATTGGCTTCCTGATCGGTCAGTCAAACACCATAGTTATGTGAGAGCATGGTCCCCGCGTCATTTGCTTAAAGGAGCGGTGCAACGATATTCAATTGGAATGTTTTTCACTTTACACGAGCTTACTGGCACTAGTGGGACTCAAGGATACTCGTACGCAACACCACTGGCCAAGAACCTCCTTTGTTGCGCTGTAATTTCGAGGACAAAACCGAGTGTTTTCATTCAATCTCTCCTTCGCAAAACCTGATGACGTAGCTGGGCGGTAGCAGTACCTCCCAGTGACGATATTTGAATGCGGCTCATAGATTGGACCCGAGCATTGCGTGGACACTCGCTTTGGGCTCGTGATGATCAATAGCTCGAGAAGCATTCGGGTAGTGGCCCGTGTCCAATCGCTGCAAGGACGACAACAGCCGAACCATAACAATGTCTGGAACGCAGCGCGTGTCCTGTGCCTTGCCAACCCCAGCGCGTGGCTATGATCAACATTGGCGGCATATAATCGGCTCCAGATCACGTGGCCGCTTGTTCTGGCTGCGAGTTGAGGGAGTGAACGCTGCTCGTTTTCTTTAATTTTTTCTGGGACTTCTATTGCGTGGAGTGAAAAACGAACGCGTGTTTTATAGGTCATTAACGTCAGGGATCCGTTCTAAGCGGTATTTGCGCAAAGTACATAAATTGTTGCATCGCCCCTTTAATTAGAGTCTTAGACTGGACTAGTTGGTGCGTACGTAATGGGATGAGGAAAACACCACAAAATTATGGGGACATAGCAGAAGGAATGCAAACGTGACAGTTTTGTCTCTTAATGACGTCAGTAGTTGATTAATTAGCTTGTGTTTGTTTAAATCTTGCAGTATGACAGGTTTATCTTTGCACTGGATTTATTTTCAGCACAGGTGCAATTCCAGCCTTTGGAAGAGCTGGTTTATCAGCTACTGTAGCTCAACGACACCTTAACAGTTCATGCCTATTCAAAGCACGTAGCCAAGTAGCATGACGTATGCATACCTCGGCTGAGTGCCAGAATCTGGAAATGGCATACTGAACTCTGCCTGTGTGAGAAAGCACTGTTCATTGTCAGCTTCACTGCAAGACCCGGGCGCGCTAGCCTCATGCACGGTCGAGTTTTTCGGCGCATCTTTACCTCTAACGGTGCTCTCCACGCAAAGGTCAACCCCGGGCGAATATATTTAGTGATCACTTTGTCATCCGAGACCTTCAGAATAATTGAAATGGTACTATTTTGACATGACCGAGGACTCCAGCAAATACCACTTTGAAATGACACAATCCAACGTGATTTGGGGCATCCATTTGTGATCACGCTTCTAGGTGATCAGGCTCGTGTCAGTTCAGAAACACTAGACATCACAAGGGGTCGAACTGATATTATTTGGAATCACTTAGGCCACTTAAAATGGTGTCACTTGATTAGGCTAGTGTAAGTACAGAAACACTTGACATTCAAAGCGGTTGAACTTATATCATTCGGAACACTTACGAGACTTAGAGTGATATCAATTGATTATGCTCGTGTCAGTACAGAAACACTTACGATACTGAAAGGGACATCACTTGATACGGCACGTGTCACTACAGAAACACTTAGTGATATCAATTGATTATGCTTGTGTCAGTACAGAAACTCTTGACGCCTAAAGTGGTCAAACAGATATACCTTGGAATATCTTGGGACACTTAAAGTGATATCACTTAATATTTTCGCTTGGAGTGCGCAACTTTTCGCATTATTTTAAAACCTCAACGTAAAAAGTGTTCCTTTTTTTTTTGTTCACTGTTGTTTATAAAGCAGACACAGCAGTACGCGAATAACTCGTGTTTTTGTCTCCACCATCTGCGCAAACGAATGAAGTAGAACGTTGGTACGGTTGCTTGCGTTTTTCAGTTTTACAAAACACGTCAGTTGTTTACTGCCTACTGCATCACCTAGGACCTCTAACCTACATCAGGCAGCCGCAGGCAAGTTAAATTTCTCCCAGCGTACTTAATTCGCGGTAACGTTGCTAATGCATCATGTAAACGACACTTTGCGGACACTGTCTAAATCGTGGTTCTTCCTAATACCGCGGACCTATCGTATTGCACGTACAAACACCGTCTGCACCCCTGGTCCAAGCACAAGTACATTTGAAGCAATCAGGCCTCGAACAGGCTTGGGGCTTGTCCGCCGATAATCATGGCAGGGTGCCTGAAACGAGCTCGCTGCCACATGGTAAAAATCGCGTCTCAAAACTTGAAACACTTTTTAGTACTTTTAGCACTTTCTTTTTCAAACCTTGTCTGTTGGATGCATACGCGGCAGCGTCGGATGGCCGGCTAAACTATTGAATAGTATGTAGGATTACGGCTTTGTGTTGTATGTGTGAACTGTTGTCGGAGTTGTTTTTGTATCATGTGCGGAAAAGTTAGTTTTCAATTGTTAAACTGATTTACACCTTTTATCATTCTTTCTTCGCTTTTGTGAATATATATATATATATATATATATATATATATATATATATATATATATATATATATATATATATATATATATATATATATATATATATATATATATATATGAACACATTTGCTGCGTGGTGCTTTAATTTTAAAGAGGGGGCCGAGTACTCGTCAAGCCGCACTTATGCAGCTTTTCTTGTGTGTTTCCTTCTACCATGCACATAAAAGCATAAATCAACACTATAATAAACTTGTGATATGGATGACGCCAAGCTCCACGTCAACTACATCTACGAATGTGTTTATATTTATCAACGCCGGGTGTTAACTTGCAGTGTTGAACGAGATGCTCGACGAACGTATTTATGATAAGTTACAAATTATCTGCTTGATAAAGTATTTAGAGTACCGCTCAAGCTACATTCCCTGTAAAATAACTTGAGTCGATTACAGGTATTTCGAATTGTAATTCAATTACTTTCTAGGATACTTCCGCCTAGCTCAAATTGTATTGACTTTAGTAACACCAGAATATCCTGAACAAACCAAAATGTTACAAGGTGATATTTTTTAAGACAATTGAGCAAAATCAGGTCACTCTACCTATAGTAACCGTGCTGAGAATAACATCTACGGCGATGTTCTAATGCGAACTTTTGACGCATTGTTTTTCTAAGCGCAGCAGTCGCTATAACCCGAATTCACGTTAAAGGAATTTTCAAAATCCCCCTTTAAAGAATTAGTAAAAAAGAAGGGGGCTCAGGTAGAATACTTGTCGCCTCTTTCTCGAGTATGTTATCCAAACACGCATTTACTAAACTTGAAAAACAAAGGCACAAAAGGACACGGAGCAGCACTGCTCGATTTCGCTATTTTGTTTTCCCATACCGAGCTTGTTAAGCTCTATTGAAGGGCGTTCAGAAAGGCAAAGAAACTTGAAAGTACTTTACGTTTTCAGAGCTCATCTTGCTCATAACTTGTTTTCTGGTATGTCACGATCTCTCCCCTGTTGAATGGGTCGAGCTAGCACCGTTTCCCCACAGACAGTGTTCCCCAAAGTCCCAGACTAGGGAAATAAACTGACATTCTTCCCGCAGCGAAGACAGACGTAAGAAAATAGAAAGAGGAAGAACCTGTATTCGGTGACAGGTTAAGAATTCAGGTGAAGCTCCTCCACCCTTTCCACTTCAGCGGAGCGAACGGTGGAGAGGAGGTCGCCTCCTATCTAGCATTGTCTCTGCTAAAGTGGAAAAAGGTGGGAGGAACTTTTCCTGAACCCTTGACCTCTTACCGACTATATTTCTTTATAATGGTGCAAATATAGCGAATGAATAAATAATTAGGCACTACTGGGCAACCTAGCGGGTGTTGTGTGTCTGAATAGTTGGGCCGCGATAGGATTGTAGTAGCCACTCTTTACGCACCACTATATTACTCTATAATCGCATGTTTACATGTATTCTTCACCGGAGCTGTCGGGGGTTATGTTTTCTCGCCACGACCAACATGGCGCACCTTGTTCTCGGTGTGCCAGGAAAGGGCGCTGCACACTACACGACACTGCGAGCGCGAACACGACATCGCCGCTTTTCTGTAGTTTACTAGAGTATTGATAAGTACGAAACTTTACCTCTTAGGTTACTTCCCTGAATGAGGACTTTCCGCCACACTAAAAGTTTCTGTGGCAGTCAAACAAAATTAAGGTAAAAGCTTTAAAAAGAAAGGCTAAAATCATTGCTTGTGAGAATTCCATCGCCCCGTTTGAAGTCTCGCTTTGTTCTAGATGAATATGGAGGAAACCTCGAGGATCTGAGTGATTGTACGCTCCGCAAGAGGACCTCGTCCAACGGTGTTCCAACCAGGGGGGTAAGGATGGGTAAAGGCCGACACCCGGGGTCCCGAGTGAAAGATCGAGAAAGAGGGCGACAGAACACGAGAGAAAGAAACCAATGTTGCCAGCTGAAGGACGACAGTCGCAATAGTAATCGCGAAGACTGAAAACTCTCAGCAATATAAACAGTGATAATTAAACGTTGTAAGCTAAATTCTGAGCTATTCTTGCGCTTATAAAAAGCAGTATACTCATTACGCTGCATTAACTTCTCTTCTGTCGAAATCTCTGAAATCTGGCTGTTGCGCGGTTTCGTATTCCAGGGGCGTGGCGGCGCGGCAATCAGCGAAGCCGGTTATCTGGTTTAGTTTAGTGTTGACGAGAGGCCGTACGTCAGCGCGCTATGCAAGAAGAAAGCTTCGAAAGGAACGCGAATATCTTTCCACCGGTAAGTTCGTGGATTGTTGAAGCTCATGAAACTGCTCTGATGATATTGTGGCGGCCTCCGCGATATATTTTATCTCGGACGTCCAGGCACCCTAGCGCGCTCCATCTGGTTCTCCGGCGTGCTTTCGAGAAAACACCGCGGCGCGCCGGCCGGGCCCGAGGGTCAGGTTTCTTCCCTCCGTGCGCAGTCGGCGCAGTCGCCTTCAGACGAATAATAAAACCCAGAACCGTTTTGTACAAGCACGGAGTCGGACATTTTTTCCTTCGCGTCCTCAAAATCTCGGAACACAGCCAATCGAAGGCAGTTGGTAACCATGTGTGGGACCCTGAAGGTCTGCCTGCATGCTCCACCGCTTGCGGCAGCCAGAATGCATGAGAAAATGGCGGACCTTTTCCTCTAGAGTTATTATGTATGATCTCTATGGTTCTAACACCACACAAAGATCTTCCTACTGACCTACGTCTAGGGGCGGAGTCACGACCCCTACAAGAAGATGCGGCAGATGTGCAAAGGTACCACATGGTTCTCCGCCTATGCAGTCAGTCTGTTTGCTGTGGCGGTCTTTCAAGGAAAGAAGGAAACCGGGCGATGCTCATGAATGATTGAAACCGCTAGATTAATCATATAAGTTCTTCTTTCGCTTGTTTCTTTTCAGCCTGAACCACGTCTATTTCTCATTATGCGTTTTTTTCTCGAGACGATGATGACGATGATGGTGATGATTCCTGCGCGGCATCGTACGAACGCTTTGCCAGAAAAATATCGCACTATGTCGGAGGCGTCACCTTTGTCGCCTATTGTTCGCTGCCACCTAGCGGTTGTCGACGCCGACCAAAGTTACTAAAACGCTCAGTTGGGAAACTCACCCTAGAAACCTGGGCCGCTGGCGTCCACCGAGACCGAGCTAAATACGATAACAGCGCCATCCTTTAGCGACGAGTTGGAACATGAAAGTTGCTTTGCATAGCTACTGCGAGATGGCCTTGCGAGATGGCCCTGTGAGATCGCGCCACCGACCCTTGCCCGACTCGACGTGCAGGCGTGCAGTTCCCGGAGTGGACGCTTCGGGGAAAATGACGGCGTTGCGATCGCCACTAGCTCGGTTCTCGAGTACGGATCGGAGCCACTTCTTTAAAGCAGGCTCCATTGCAGTTTCCCAACTGAGTGGTTCTAGTAACGTTGACGCCGACTCTTCGGGAAGCAATGGCAACAAATTGCATAGGGACCAGTGTGCCCGTCGTTATTACGACGAGATTTAGGGCTGTTGCAAATTCCGAAAGCTTTTTCCGTGGCGCAAATTTGTCAAAGGAGAACCTGCGGTACGAGTCGGGCCACGTTTAAGAAGTGAAGGATATTTCGTTCGACAAACAAGTATATAACGTGACGGCGCGCTGTACGCCGCAGACGAAGCTCAGCGGTCCTGGAAAAAGCATCCAACTATGCGAAAGTCAATACAATGAAAGTCGGTTCTCCTGGTAGGCTATTTGAGTGACGCTTCTATGGTAAGCTCATTTATTGTGTTCTGACCCTATTGAAAAATCCGGCAAAATCTTCCAGTGACATCCGGTGAAAACGGGTGAGTTTTTACCCACTTTCAAGGCGAAACCAGCGTGGTTTACGTCTGTACAGGAAGTTTTGCCGGCAGTTACTCTCGTTACCAGACGTACCCGGCTTTGCTGGAACTTATACTGGCATCCACACTCATTTACCGGACTTCACTGAAAGTCGACGCGAGGAGAACGGCTAAAGTCAAGACGAGCCGAAGACTGAATGTGTAATGGAGGCCGCCAATCCAACGACATTCTCGTGAGCGTTTTAGGTCAAAGCGACGTTGCAATCCTGCAAGAAGTGCGCACAGCGAACTGCTTTAAAGATTTAAAAGGTGGGCAGCGATTGCCGGCCACTAGCTATTTGCGACAGGAAAAAGTGTTCTGAGGCAGTGCAGGTTCGAGACCGCTCGGCCAGAGCCGTCTCGACCTGGGACTGAGTGTGTAATGGTGGCCGCCAAGGAAATTGCATTGTCGTGAGTGTTTTAGCACAGGATGACGTTTGTCACAAACTTTGGCCGCGACCGACGCTCGCACGGACCTTTTCTTTGTAAATTTTTTTCTGCTCGCCGGTCCTGCTCCACCAATTTTCGTTCTACGTGGGTCTCCCCCGTTATGCGACCTCGCCCGGGAAGACAATCCCGGTTCGTCCTGCTGTAGTGCGGAGCACATCAAAACAGTATTCCCAAACAGAAAAAGGTCAGATTGTGCCTCAACTTGATCAAAAATAATAAAAGTCGGTTCTCATCCGAAAGTTGATCTTGCCGTATCGATGTATCTGGAAGCAAGCTCAGCAACAAAGCGAACGACGAAAATTATGATGAGCTTATGCTTACCAGCTTCGCCTCATTATCACAAACAGAGCCGTACCCCGTGAAGCAGGGCTCTTTGTACACCGACTCAACTCCTCGATCACAAACCGACATTTTGTCCGGCCCACATCCTTCATCTAGCATCATTTTATGGCAGACGAGAGTTGCTGCGTTTCCTCCAAGTTGCAACAGGGGAAAAGGCAACATGGTGAAAAGCTTGTACCTTCATCCTCGGTCATGGTACAAGCCTGCATGAAATGCGGATGCATGTAACAATATTAATTCGAGAAATAGAAGTCAATTGTCCAAGTTATTTCTAGGAATTTTGGTTGTATGAGGGGTGTACCACATTAATTTTTACGGTACACAGTTTTCGTTCTTCATTTCTATTTTTTTCTTACAGAGGTCAATAGGTTTGTCTGCTTTCTCAACATATCCCCCTGCAGCTGAACGCATTTGCGCCATTCGTATGCCAGCCCCAAATGCCCCGTGGGGACCGCTTTTTAGAAGTGTGTTGCAGCACCACCATATTGGATACTGACAAGGCCTGCCTACTCTCCCCCATGATGTCGCACTAAGGCATCAATAACGGGCACCACAGCTGTTGATCCGCTGTTCTCGCATTGCTTCTCATACTCGCATGATCTGTTGCAACACCACTTGGATCGGACATGAGCACTATGCAAGCATTCGGCTAGGAATCGTGTTCAATCAAGATTTCACTGACGAAACCTGAGTAGCAGCAGAATGCTTGTGAGGTTGTCGCAATGCGCGGCAGCGGTCGAAAGGGCGCACCATTTTGAAGGGCTTTGTGGGTCCTGAAGCCGCCGCTCGAAGGCGGCTATTTGTTTGTATACACGGCGGCCTTAGCTCAGAGGAGTGGATGGTGTGGGGTTTTCATCGGCGGTGTCGGGCCCCGATAATTGCGCGCCCGCGGCAGTGTAACCGGATAGACCCTGCACGTACGTGTGCCGGACGGACAGCATCTGGGATCGACTCGTCGGGGTCTCTTTCTTCTTTCTCTTCCGACTCGTGTCGGCTTTCGCCGTCTTCTCTTATGAGAACCGCCTCGGCAGGTGTCTGCGCCGACGCCGCCATACGTGTCCCCGACGATGTTCTCCTTCCGGTCCTCCTTGCACCGCGTTTCTCCATCCTGGCGGCTCTCTTTGCTTCTCAAGGGGAGCCAGGCCGGGGGGAGATATGTGATTCCTGATACTGCTTTCGGCTTCCGACTCGTACCGGCTTTCGTCGCTTCTCTTCTGAAGAACCACCTTGGCAGGTAACTAGGCCGACGCCGCCACACGTGGAATAGGGTGCGTGACCGCTCGTCTGTATGTTATGAGGGCGTCGCCAACTGCACCCAATAGGAATGGTATTGGACTGTGATTGGGTAGGACAAGTGGCGGCCACGGGTTTTTAAACCCGAGGAGGACTGGAGGAAGGGTTGTTTTTGTACGGGCTCCAGGGGTGACCAGATACACGCTCCCGGAGCGGGTCTTGCCGGAAGACTCCTGCCGTGTCCGGCAAGGATGACAGTTCTGTGCCTTTTGCTATTGTTGTAATTATTGCATTCACTCCCAATTAGTAAACGTATTTGTTCTTGTTGACGTCAAATCTCCGTGATGCGTTATTCGACATCCTCGACAAGAGGCGAGACTTCAAAATTGACATCAAGCAGCTAGCATCCGCATCAAACATCATCATCAGAGAAGAAAAGAACCTCACTGGCGCAGTCGGCAGGATGCGTATGCAAGGCTGCTGATCGAAGAGTGCTGGTGACATCGAGACGTCTGCTGGAAGCCGGGATCTCGGAACACTGGGCGCGAAGAAGTCACGGACAGCGTCCGACGGACAAGCACCGTCCCTTCATACGGACCTGGGTGGAGGAGCACCGGAACCGCATCGTGTTCACTGGTAGGTGCCCTTTCGTTTGCTGGGACTTGCACGCTCTATGACAGATTGGTATAATCTACGTAGTGGCAAGGGCAAACCAGGCGGTATGAACGGGGAGGACGGAGGTCGTGCGTCGGCGGTCAACGCTGAGGGTGATAGTAGCAGTAGTGGCTCGGAGATGTCGGTGGCAGACAAGATGTCACTAATGCAAATGCAATTACAAATCGCAGAGGCAGAACTGGAGAAGCAAAGGCTTCTGTTTGAAACTCAACGCCTTCAAAATTCGAACGCGGTGTCCTTGGTGAATGGGAGGGGCGGACTTGGGGGTGCTGAGGAAGATAGGAGGCTGAAATACGCCAGCCTATTGAAGGGCGTCCTCGCCCCTATGTCCACTCATGAGCCGCTTGTGCCCGGATGGTTTGAGGATGTTGAAGCGACTCTAGACTCGTATGGTGTGCCCAGCGAGTGGTGGGCGGGGATGGTCTTGCCGCGGTTGAGTGAGAGGGCTCGGGGCATGCTTGCCAAGCTCTCCGCAGAAGAGCGCAAGGACTATCGGACGCTCAAATCCAAAGTATTGGGGGGTCTGCGGCTGTCAGCGGCGGAATACAGGCGTCTCTTTCTGTGCTCTAGGAGGGGTAGCAAGGAGACGTGGGAGCAGTTTTCCGTCAGGCTACAGAACTACCTGCAATACTACCTCAACAGCTCCAAGGTACAGACCATGGAGGAGCTGCAGCAGCTAATGGTTAGCGACCGCATGAAGGAGTGTCTTGCACCAGACGCTAGAGCCCACATTATACTCAATGAAAAGGGAGGTTTCCTGACCCCGAGTGCAATTGCTGAGCTCTCAGAGGACTTTGATGAAAGTCTGAGATCGAAGGGGGTTCAGTTGCAGACAGGGGCGGTACGACGAAAAAGCCGAATCCAGAAACACGCGGAAAGGACGGACGGTCAGCCGCACCGTTCGGGCGCCGCTGCTTCGGCTGTAACAAGCCGGGTCATATCGCAAAAGATTGCCCTACCCGCAACACCAACCCCGGTGACCGGATGGGAAAACGTAACGAGGAAAAGGATCGCACGTTGGCAGCCATGGTGCAGTGCGGTAGAATTTGAGGTTGAGCCCCGAACGGCGACATTAAAGGAGGGTAGTGGCGGACACACGGTGTCGCTAAAGAGTGGCGATGTGGACATTACTGCAATCGTGGACTCCGGGGCCGACATTAGTGTGATTCGACAGTCTATCCTACTTGACTATGAGGCCGCGGGCTCCACGATTGAGCTAACGAGCGCGTTTGGCGATCGGGTGACCGCGGAGCTTGCGTATGTGCCGCTTAGTGCCGTCACGGGGGGCCCTTATGTCTCGTTGCAACCGGGAAGTCAAGGGGTGTTATGCGCCCTTACGGAGAGGTTGGTAGAGGGGGTTGACGCTTTGATCACACCTTCTGCTTACGAGCAGCTTCTCAGTGAGCGAGTGTGCACTGACTCCGCGCCTCAGCCCATGGGGGCAATGGCAAGTGAAACAGCTGAGAAGGGTGGGGAGATCGGTGAGCAGTCGTTAGAAGCAGAAGTGCTGACTATAATGACGGAGGAACAAGAAACCAGCAGTGGGGCGAATCAGATTGCCAGGCATGAGTTTAGGCGATGTCAGGAAAGCGACTCGACACTGGAGGAGGCCTGGAAGCAAGCTCGCGTGGGAACGCATGGAATGGTTGTAATGGACGAGCTTCTATACCATTGTGAACCAATGGCCGGTCGATCATGCAACCAGTTGGTGATCCCCAAGGGTCGACGCGGGGAGGTGCTCCGAATGGCACACGATTCTGCATGGGCTGGGCATCTTGGCGAGCGTAAAACACTTCAGCGCATCAAACAGTCGTTCTATTGGCCAGGCGTGGCCGCTGATGTCAAGGCATACTGCCAAAGCTGTCACACGTGCCAATTGAGGTCTCCCACGCGACAGTCAGACCGAGTGCCTATCGCGCCGCTTGCGAGACCGGACGCGCCTTTCCAAATGGTAAATATGGATATTATTGGCCCGCTCGATCCGCCTTCAGGTAGGGGTCACCGCTATGCGCTCTGCGTCGTGGACTACTGCACGAGATGGCCCGAAGTCGTCTGCCTTCGATCACTGACCGCGAGGGCAACATGCGACGCTCTCTTAGAGATCTTCTCGAGAATGAGGGTCCCTGAGACGGTTTGCTCGGACCAGGGAACTAACTTTACGGCAAAACTCACTCAGGAGCTTATGGCGAGGCTAGGAGCGACGCCGCGGTTCTCTACACCGGACCACCCGCAGAGCAACGGACTCGTGGAGAGGTGGAACGGAACATTCAAGGCGATGTTAAGCCATGTAGTTCAGGAGCATGGGCGCAACTGGGACAGGTACATACCGTACCTCTTATGGGCGTATCGCGAGGTGCCCAACGCTACAACCGGAGAGACGCCGTTTGAGATGATGTATGGTAGGGTGCCGATTGGGCCACTAGCTATACTTCAGAAAACATGGACGGGTGAGTGGACGGTGCCAGACTCGCTGAATGTCTCAGCAGGAGCGTATCTGTCTCAGCTGCGAAAGCGCCTCGAGGGTGCATCCGAACGTGCGAAGGAGACAGGTGCGCTGACTCAGGAGGCCTATGCTAACCGGTACAACCTACGGGCTAGGGATAAGCAGTTCAGTGATGGGGACCAGGTCTTGTGGTCGGAAAGAGAAAAGAGGGTAAGTTGAGGCCAAAGTGGACCGGACCAGTCACGATAGTTCGGCGGTTGCGTCCGTATACCTATGAAGTGGAGCTCGAGGATCGAAGTCGTAGAACTGTCCACGCAAACAACCTACGGGCATATCACTCTCGGGTATCAGTAGTGGGCGTGATCTTCGAGGAGGATCGAGCGTTCGGTGACGTTCCTACCTTGCCGAGTGCTAAGGGAAATGAGGAAAGCGGTGAGCTTCCGACGGTCGCTCATTTGACGAAACCCCAGCAGTATCAGCTGAAGGCATTGGTAGAGAAAAACCGCGTCGTGTTTTCTGAAAGGCCGGGAAAGTGCAACGTTGGAAAACATAAAATCACACTGCAAGAGGGGTCCGAACCTCGGCGTGCGTACCCGTACCGGGTTCCCATGGCGTTCAGACGAGAAGTGGAACGCCAGGTGCACGAGCTTGAAGAATGGGGCTTAGTGTATCCAGTGGAAAGTAGTCACGCGCATCCAGTGGTATGTGTTGCCAAGAAGGATGGAAGTATGCGACTGTGCATAGACTATCGAAAGTTGAACGCTATCACCAAACCAGATGCCTTCCCCATGAGCATGGCCAGTGATCTACTGCTTGAAGTTGCAGGAGCAAACTTCATATCGATCCTCGACATGCTTAGAGGATATTGGCAGATTCCGATGGACGAGCAGGCGCAGTACTATACTGCGTTTGTGACACCGCAGGGCCAGTACGCGTGGAGGGTAATGCCCTATGGGCTCCGAAACTCAGCCTCTACGTTTCAGAGAATCATCAATCAGATCTTGGCACCACATGCTGAGTATGCGTGCGCCTACATCGATGATGTGGCGATCTTTTCGAGGACGTGGGAAGAACACGTAGTTCATCTGGAGCGCGTCTTGGCAGCAGTGGCATCCGCTGGATTGACCGTTAACGTGCAGAAATGTAAATTCGCTCGCAGTGAAGTACATTTCTTGGGGCATGTTGTAGGATCGGGGAAACATGGCCCGGACCCAAAGCGGGTAGAGGCAATCCAGGACATCGCTAGGCCGCAGACGAAGAGGGAGCTGCGGAGCTTTCTGGGGCTGGCAAACTATTACCGCGACTACGTCTCCGACTACTCTCGTCTTGTTCTGCCGCTGACTGATCTCACCAATAAGCGCGTACCGCAAAAGCTGCCATGGACAGAGGAAGCCCAAGAGGCATTCCAAGAAGTGAAATCACGGTTAGCTCAGGCGCCTGCACTCTTTGCGCCTGACCCCAAAAAGGAGTACATCTTGGCTACGGACGCTTCACAGTTCGCGATCGGGGCGTGCTTGGCTCAGGAAGATGATAACGGAAAGGAGTGTCCGATTGCTTTCCTTAGCAAGAAACTAACCCCTGCTGAAACTCGTTGGGCTACTATTGAGCGTGAGGCGTTCGCGATCATCTGGGCCCTACAGCGGCTCGAGACGTGGCTATTCGCGGCATCGATCAAAGTCGTCACTGACCACAATCCTCTCAGGTTTTTGACACTCAGCACCCCACATAGCGCCCGCCTCACGCGTTGGGCTCTCGCGCTGCAAAAATTTAATGTCACGGTTGTACATAAGAAGGGAAAACTGAATGCCAATGCGGACGCGCTCTCCAGACTGGTGACGGCCGATGCATGACCACCTAGGGGTAAAAACGTGTAACCCTGCAACTTGTGAGACAAAAGAATATTCTGTGCTGTCATGGAGTTTGCGGGTTGCGGCGGCCGGAAGGCCCTACCAGTGGGTGATGTGTGATCTGTGTGTGTGCATGTTCGAACCCTTTGACAATCCTGCAAGATAGGATACTCCGGCGGCCAGTATTTGTTATGCCCCTCGGAGGCAGGAAAGTCTGTTGTGCTATTGTTTCGCGGTCGTGCCGTATTTATCATTGTCCCAGTGTATAGAGTGATCCTACTGCTCTATTCCATCGGCTTTGCTATTTTTAGTGACTATTGCGCATACATACATGTTGCTTAACTCCGTTAGTTTGTATGCGCTATAGTTGACACGGCTGACCTGCTTGCAAATTTCACTGTCCCAGCTGAAGAGTGTAATTTTCTCTCGGAGGAGGAAGGCGGCACGGGGTTGTTTTAAGAGGTGCAGTTGCCCTCGGGAGGCAGACCTTAACGTGGTCTCTCTGTGTGTACTTTCGTACGTTGTTGTGTTCTTGTTTTCCTTTTTTTCCCCTTTGCGACCTCTCATTGGTTTGTTACTGCTAACCAGTCCTAGAAGTTCTGGCGCAGTCTTGGAGGGGACGTGTGAGGTTGTCGCAATGCGCGGCAGCGGTCGAAAGGGCGCACCATTTTGAAGGGCTTTGTGGGTCCTGAAGCCGCCGCTCGAAGGCGGCTATTTGTTTGTATACACGGCGGCCTTAGCTCAGAGGAGTGGATGGTGTGGGGTTTTCATCGGCGGTGTCGGGCCCCGATAATTGCGCGCCCGCGGCAGTGTAACCGGATAGACCCTGCACGTACGTGTGCCGGACGGACAGCATCTGGGATCGACTCGTCGGGGTCTCTTTCTTCTTTCTCTTCCGACTCGTGTCGGCTTTCGCCGTCTTCTCTTATGAGAACCGCCTCGGCAGGTGTCTGCGCCGACGCCGCCATACGTGTCCCCGACGATGTTCTCCTTCCGGTCCTCCTTGCACCGCGTTTCTCCATCCTGGCGGCTCTCTTTGCTTCTCAAGGGGAGCCAGGCCGGGGGGAGATATGTGATTCCTGATACTGCTTTCGGCTTCCGACTCGTACCGGCTTTCGTCGCTTCTCTTCTGAAGAACCACCTTGGCAGGTAACTAGGCCGACGCCGCCACACGTGGAATAGGGTGCGTGACCGCTCGTCTGTATGTTATGAGGGCGTCGCCAACTGCACCCAATAGGAATGGTATTGGACTGTGATTGGGTAGGACAAGTGGCGGCCACGGGTTTTTAAACCCGAGGAGGACTGGAGGAAGGGTTGTTTTTGTACGGGCTCCAGGGGTGACCAGATACACGCTCCCGGAGCGGGTCTTGCCGGAAGACTCCTGCCGTGTCCGGCAAGGATGACAGTTCTGTGCCTTTTGCCATTGTTGTAATTATTGCATTCACTCCCAATTAGTAAACGTATTTGTTCTTGTTGACGTCAAATCTCCGTGATGCGTTATTCGACATCCTCGACAAGAGGCGAGACTTCAAAATTGACATCAAGCAGCTAGCATCCGCATCAAACATCATCATCAAAGAAGAAAAGAACCTCACTATGCTAATGCAGCACTCTTTTCCAATTTGTGCCCCACACTCAAATGAGGTCGAAGAAAAGGAAATCCGGTGTCCACAAAAACGCCCGATGGCAACTGGTGAAACTTGACAGGGCTACAATTCTTGCCACATACATGCGCCTAGCTCTAACCGTTCACAAAGTAACGTGTTATTTTTAAAGGGGCGCTAAACAGGATCCTGCGATCGTCTGTTCTTGGTTGTAACCAATTCTATGGGCCCTAAGCATCCTAAAAATCCAAAAATAACAATCATGCAACGCCGATTCTTTAAATAAAAACGTGATGAAGGGTCGAGACTTACTACTTTCTGGGCAGATATTTCAGCTCAGAAAGGGGTGTGTCACCATTGCAGCGGTTAGCGTGAAACCATTTGGCAGTGTGGCAAGGCCTCTGCCAAACTGACTGACCTCTTGGTCCTGCCTGGGTCCTATATATACCCTTTGGCGAGGACCGGTGGCGCCCCCTATCGGACCACGGGAAGTTGTGCGGTAGTAATCCGGGAGGGGGCGTCAGCCGGGTTCAGATCTGTTGGGAGCCACCTGAACCACAGGCGCTTCTTTATTGCCAAAAGTGTTAAAGCCAAAGAATACAAAGGGGGAAGGCTTGGCCATGACCTCTTGTCACTGCGTGGACTAGGGCCTGGTTGTCGCTGTTGATGGTTGTGTCAGGGGGAACCAAGAGGGCTGCGATGCACAGCGCTGTCAGTTTTCGAAGGTAGATCCCTTGAGGCTTGGGACTGATGATGGCCACGTTGCCAGAAACCAAACAAACCCCGATCCCAGCGTCACTGGCGTCCGCTGCAGCAGTTTTTAGGGGTTCCGGAGTCCGCCACGGTACTGTGTGGGGGCGTTCCTGCCAGATTTCCTTGAACTTGAGAGTCCATTGATGGTCCACTGGTTGACCTGTCGTTGCCACTGTGAACATTGGCTTGAGGGCATGGTAGTGGGCCTTGTATAACGAAAACTAAAATGCCCAGTGACTGGTTATGCGTTGGGGGTGTCGCAAGGACCGGGAAAGTAGCCTCTAGGTCTCGAAGGCGACTGGTGGTATGTGCAAGAGTCTTGTTGGCCCCGTTGAGCAAGAATCCCGAAAACTTAATTGTTTGGGTGGGGAGGAGGACGGTGTCCTTCATGTTCAACCGTAGTCCATAGTTTTGTAGGAGATGTGCCAAGTGGTTTGTAAGGTTTTGAAGGATCTCAGGATCACTATGTGCAAGCAAAAAATTATAAAGATGGCTCCAGGCCCAAAGTCCTTTACTACGGATGTAGCGCGTGATGGCATTTGCCAGCATTTGCATGATGAAGGGTGCTGGTCTAATTCCAAAAGGTAGGACTGTGAAGCGGTAGTAGGTACCCTCAAGTCTGAATGTTGTAAGTTGGCGTGCTGAAGGGTGTAACCCAAAGTGGTAGAAGGCTTCTGCCAGATTGAGTTTCGTAAAGAAAGCACGTCTAGGTATGGGGTTAATCTAGATTGCCACGGGAAGAGGTGAGTGCTGAAAATTTGGTGCCTTTGGATGGGGTGTTAAGGCTGCGCAGTGAGAACGAATCTACTCTCAGTTGCGTTCTTAGGAACGACCTGAATGGGGTTTAAAGGCACGGCCACATTGGCGTCGCGGAGGCCTGCGGCGTGACGGTCGGCGCTGCCGTTTGCCGACTGAAACCAGTTTTCGGCTTCAGCGGCACGACGGACGGCGCCGCTAAGCCAACCGCTCGGTGCACGGTTCAGAGCGCGGCGCCGCTCGCCGCAGAAGAGAGGAGCCAATGGGAGGTGGCGTAGACAGTGACGTCGCGATGCCATGGCAACGCTCAAACCGGTCTCCGCCGCGCGTCTTCCACGTTCCGAAGGACGTGTTTCGTGTCGTCTGCTATCCCTATCTCCCCCCGACACCTTCCGCAACGGAGCGGTTCCTTGAAATTGTGCGACTGTTTTCCTTTTATATGACAAGACGCAGCCAGACTACCCTAGATAATGACGCTAAAACAACCGCTGGGAAATTATAGGAGAGGTAGCGACTCAGGTCGTGCTGCCGAACTTAGTTCAGCACGTCGAGCTGTTCTCTCATGCGCAAGCTCGTGTCGCTGCGATAGTCGATCTGTGGAGTTCGTGAGTCGGCATGATTCGTGGTTGGACTTATTGATCTGGTGACACTTTCGAAAGTAGCCTTCGTCTGTGGCGCGCCACCGGGGCAGCAAAGCACTGACCTGTCCTTCGGTGTTTCGGTAGAACCAACTCGGCCGGACCCAAAACCTGCGCCTCCATCCCTTCAGAGCGCGGCGACGTCGCAAGATCAACGAGCAAGCTAGGATTATCACATTCACGCTGATCACCAGGTCATAATGGACAAGTACCATGTAGGCAGCGAGTGAGAGCCAAAATGGAAAAATCTAACGAAGAGCAGACGACAAAAAAGCGGGAAATCGCTGTAACAAACATTTTTGTGGATTTGCGGGAGAAACCTAAATAGACCATTTGCTGTATTACTAGGTATTTACTAGTATTTACTAGGTAAGAGCTAGTAACCGCCTGTCACATATGTTACTAGGTACCTAGTAGCCTGAGGTAGTAACGGTCAAGCTAGTAACGGTTACTAGGTCACGAAGCTAGTAACTGCTACTAGCCTCAAAGTAGAATCCACGTATTTTACTACCTCTAGCTAGTAACTAGCGCTACCTCCCGGCGGAAGACCGGAAACGCAACTAGTCACGTGATTTCCGGTGGAAAAAAAAGGTGTGTGGTTATGCCACTTACCACCAGGTGGCGGGCGCAACAAAAAATTTAAACTGGAAATGAGTAATCCAGGTGGCGCTAGTCACCGTCCAATTAAACGTACACAAAAAAGAAGCCAATTATTTAGTTTATTTCAATTCTTCCACATTTGCAGGTATATATATAAACATGCACACCCACATTTTTAGCACACAATCGACACAATGCATTCAACACAAACACACGCACACAAACCTAATCGCTAACTCACGGGCGGGGCAGTGGGGATCGAACCCAGGAGGTTCCCAGCGCAAGGTTTCGAGGTGAGACGCGTTAGCCCACTGGGCCACTTCCTACCCGCTCACTTATCTGACTGCCATTAAGTCTTTTATACTGACCATTTGAGTGCGTAAACTTGTCGTCGTGTATCAGCACGTCAGTTATTCGCAGTCGCTAGGTCAGTTGGGCGACGAGGCAAACCGCATGAAAGCGACGGGAACAAGCGGCCAAGGCAATGAGCGACGTTTCCTAGAAATGAAAAAACCGAGCGACGCGACGGGTGACCGTGAGAAATCGCCGTCGCTCGTCGCTGTCTCCGTCGATCGCCTCGTCGCTCGCTAAATCGATACATGCGGTCGCCGTCGGCGAGAGAGTGCTTTCCTGCCGCCTCCGGCGGCGAACGAAGGCTGTAAATGACGGATAGTACGACGGCAGCTGCACTCCTTTCGCGTGCTGCGCTACAAAAATGCATGCAAAATTAACACCGCGTGCAGCTCGCGTCTTAATTTTTGTAGTACACTGACGAATGCTCGCGTTTTTGTGGCAAATTCAGAAAGACTCGTAGAATGCCAAAAGAGTTTTTTTTTTTCATAAGTCCCAAAGCTACATACACTATTAACGACGCACATCAACGGTTGTGACAGTGCACTGTCACGACCGAAGACAGCTCAATCAGAATCATTCAACCACCGAGCACACACAAACCATGAAGAAGTTCTCAGTGTCAAGTAGGAGGTGGAGAAAAGCTTCTTGGACGACGAAATCCAACCCAGTGACAGCGGCACCGGCTCGTCAGAACTATCCTCGGAGCAGTCCAGGTCCACGCACACACTCGCCCCGTCGAGCGCATGAACGTTAACTATGCACTCCAACGCGGGAACACGAGAGCTGCACACGACACAAGGCAAAAACGGCAGTTTCACATCAAAGAAATTAGCGTCTTGCGAACTCCGACTGGCCCCGACTAAAGTCACTGGATCCTTTAGCCCCGACCGCCCCAACGTGCTTGTCATACAATGTTGCCAAGCGTCTCTTGCGAGAGAAAAACATATGATTTAAAAAAATACAAATCTAAAAATATTGAAAAAAAAACAGATTGAACATTTCCTGTTTTCGGAAACGTTTTAGTATGTGCTAGTGGCTATTTTCATCCCAGTTAAAACCAAAATGAAAATATAAACGGTCACAAACGAATGCAAACGAGAAGGAAAGAGGTAAGCCGCATGGCCATTGCATCAACAATGGCCGCTGCGCTCGCTGCAGCGCTGGCATCCACGTCGTGCGGGCACGGAGGCTGCGATCATTATAAAGTCAGCTCGACAAAGTCGAACCGGTCGAATCTGCGAAAAGTTCGAAGCCTCGCCGAACCGGTTCTTTAACGGTCGAACCCCCGAAAGTTCGACCTAAAAATCTGGTTCGACAAAAGTTCTGACACCCCCTACAAGCTAAACATGCCCCCCACTGATCTCTATTGTAGTAGGCTGGATCGCGGACCGCGGCCTCGGCAGCCGGGGCCGAGTGTCGCCACCGGCGCACACGATTGACACCAGCCAATGCATGGGAGTCTATGGGAAGAACGGAGAAAAAGTGCCGTTTCCCCCGTTTCTCAAGCTGTTGTCGGCACTGAAACTTTTTGGATGCTTTTCGATAAGCCCGTTAAATAGCTTGCGCACAAACATTAAAACTGACAGCCCTCGCGAGTTCTTATAAATAAATGCGCACGTGGTCGAGAGTGACTCCGCGGTAACGCAGCTCAATGAAGCGAGAGTTACCTAGAGTTACCGCGGAGTCGGTGGCGGTTTTGTTGAGTTGGGTTTAGCAGACGACAAGCTCGAAGGCTTTGCTACGCGGAATTCGCTCACTCCCGGAAACCCGCTGTCGAAATGGAACTTCTTTGTCATTCATCAACTTATGGGCTTCCCCGAGGACAGTCTCATTGACGGTAAGTTCCTTTGTTTACTCCACTACGAGAGCAAGCTCGCCAGCTCAGCCGTAGGTGCTGCGGTACGTTTGATTTTTTTAATCGGCGTTCGAACGTTTGACAAATACCGATTTGATCTCCAAACACCCGACATAAAGATCGTAGCACACCATAAAATACTCGCCTCCGAGCACAGCGTACATGCTTCAATATTCTTACTTTTTTGCGTTTCTCCCATAGACTTGCATGTATTGCCTGGTGTCAAGCAATGGCCGCCGGTGGCGACACCGACGGGCTCCCGATCCGCGATCCAGCCTACTAAAATAGAGATCAGTGATGCCCCCTCATACAATATTTGACGCTACGATTGCGTGTGGATACCTCCCCTGCGATCCGAAACAGCAAGTACGTCGCTAACGCTGGCAATCGGGTATGAAGCAAGCGCCGCCATCTTCTACGCGCCTTTGCGGTAGTAATTAGCTAGTAAAAATGTAGTAACGGTCAGAAAAAGGTAGTAATGGCTGCATTTGCTAGCTTTTTACTACCTATCGCGCGTTTGAAGTAGCAAATAGTTAGTGAAAGGTAGTAACGGTCAGAACGAGGTAGTAACTGCTGCAGTTACTATCTGTTTTACTAGCTTTTTTTTAAGAGTGTACCTGTCGGGGGCCGACACATGTGCTAAGTGCTCAAGCAAAGAACATGTTTCCGACATCTGTGACAATGAGCCAAAATGGGCGAACTGAGGAGGTAGCCACCATTCATACTCGCGTTCTTGCCCTCTCTGGGAACAAGAAAAATAAATACTGACGATGAAAGCCAAAGAAAACATACCATACGTAGAAGCAAAGGAACGATTTTCTTTCTTATCGAAGGGTGGATATGCCCAGGTCGTGCGCAGGGGACCTGCACGACCAGTGACGGCATCGACGGAAACCCAGAAGTCTCCGGATGATCTGCGGGTCTCGTCGAAGTCCCTTCCTAAACCCACAGGAACTGTGCCAGTGGCACCGGGTCCCAGTGCTTTGTTCGTGGTCGTTTGTCTCGGCGAGTTGATTTCAGATTTGGAAGCCTTCATATGAGGCCGGTCGAAAGCGACTTCAGAGTTCAGCGTGGTGTCTCACGTATGTATAACGTGAAAATACGGAGGAACTGTGTGCATTTCGCTGGGGATCGACGGGGATATGGCCAAGAAAGAGACAATCGGCTCTGCGTTGCTCGGACATCAGATTGAGTCGGATATCGCTAGAATAAATTTTACGGCGACGTTTCTGTGCTCTCGTTGACCATTGGAATCTTCGAGGTCTGGATTGAAGCGTGTGGAATGTATCTGGATACACAGTTGAGCTACGGAAATTGCGTGAGTCGTGCTTGGCAGTGTGCAATCGTGGTGCCGCTTCGTTCAAATAACCGAAGGCTCACTTTGGTTGTGCGGCGCACCGGAGAGCTGCCTTGAAGCTGGTAGGTTCCGTACCGTGCTAAATGATGCTGTGCTGCTTCCCAAAATCGTTCCGGCCGAGGCGTGCACTTTCACGGAACACAGGTGTTGCAGTTGGTATTGATTTTGCTGGTCTGTCGCTCGTTTCGTCGACACAAACGTTTCATCAACACTCGTTTTGCGAATAACAAAGCTGTATGGACATTTTATCGAGCGTGTTGCCTACCCAGCTCACCCGTTCACGCCGCTTTGCGTCGACAGTCGTAGCTCATTACCATAAAGTGGTCCCACATTCATTTCAGTTCAGTTGCGGCAGTCGTCAAACCCCGAAGGAGAGGATTTATTCGGACAGGACGCCACTGAAGCAATGCAGCTTCTTTAGTGGACAGGATTGACTCTCTTCTGTTAGTCTTGTTATATTGTCACGGATGCTTGTTCCCGTCCTATCTTCTATCAATATTTACTATTCTGTAAAGTTCCAGGCCATGCTCGGCTGTCATCGTATGTTCTGGTGGAGCTGCTGGGTATTTTACCCATAGCCCTTCACTCTGTGTGCACCCTGGCGGCCCTTCAGCTGAGTTGCCCGATAACGGGACACGGGTGGCGGACTATCCCGAGTCTTAAACCCCTGGCGAGCCGTGAACCAAGTCCTATTCCGAGCCCGGCAGAAAATCCGCAAGACGAGTGAGTACGACAAGAACGAACCTCGAAAATACACCACAAAGAACCTGAAATCCGAGGCAGTCGCTACTACCGGGAAGAACCACCGGAATTCGGTCTCCTGCCAGAAAAACCGAAGCTGACTAAGCCAACAGTAACAAACCTGTAGCAGCAAACCACGTCCGCTCTCACCATTGTTTGCATGCCTGTCGCATCTCGCACTCCGACGCCCTTTCACGCAAGGAGTATGAAGACGTCGAGGACTGGATTGAACAATATGACCGTGTCACCCCGCACAATGGGTGGGCAGACAACCAGCTCCTGCAAAACCTATACTTCTCGTGGAAGAAACTGCCAGGCACTGGTCTGAGAGCCATGAATCCTCCTTAACGTATTGGGAAGTTTGCAAGATTGAGCTGAACCGCACGTTCGTCACACAACGTCGACGAGAGAGAGCCGCATTCCTGGTTCTGTCCGGAACACGGCCCCAATTTGAGCGTCACCACCTTCGTGCAGGATGTTTTGCGCCTAATCGAGCACCCACGCCAACCCTCATGCTACAGAAGACAAGAAGCTTAGAATCCCATGTCCCTCATGTTGAGAGAGAACACCTTCGGCAGCCTTGTCCGCAACCCCCCGACAACATTCGGAGGGTTCATGTCACCCAGGCTTCCATCATTGAACGTGCACTGCATGCCCGAGCCTGTCACAATCAATAACTTCCCGGCGTCTCGACACTCTAGGTGTCCAGCTGCAACTTCGACGCCAGCCTCCCAGGCATCCGCGACATCATCCACGACGTTGTCCGGGAAGAGACTAGGAAGCTACTTCTTGCCATTAGTTGCCCGGCTTTTATTTTGATTGCCGAGATTGTTTCGGAACAAGTTCGACAGGCATATCAACTGGAGTCTTCTGCGAGCGAAGCGGCATCTGACGAACCGAGGGCGACTTACGCCACAATGGCACAACGACCGCCACCGGCTGCCCCTTACTATTCAATGCTAATTCAATGAGACACCCCAGCGCCAAAGCATTTTCGACATCGGGTGTAGGTCTGCGCTGAACAAAGTACACCGAGGAAAACGGAGGTGTTGCGAATGGCCGGCCGAAAACCACTCTGCTACAACTGCATGAGGCCGACCATGTCTACCGGAGCTGCCCGTACCAATGAATTGGCCTGCGAGGGTTAGTGCCGAACGACCCTCGACCACGTCTCGAGGAACGACCACGGGACATTGAGGATTATCTTCGGCGGCTTTTGTCCCTGGTGCCGACATTACCCCGAAGCTCCTGATCCCCATCACCTCGACGGGAGGTAAGTACGGCAAAGCAGGCGAGCGGCAATGCAATGAGAGCTGATTTGGTGTTGGTTGTCGTCCAAGGACAATACCTAATAATTTGCTGACACCAATTATCTGTGTCCACTCCACGAAGCATCCAATTTCCAACTTTGAGGGAGAATGCCGCTGAGGGACTTAAAGAAATAGAATGGTTGGTTGCTCTCAAAAGTCGACACCAAACATCGCCCGACTTCACTTTGCCACACGAGACTTACACAAGTTACAGTGGTCGCGGGATGCAGAAGAAATCCTCATTACGAAATGGAAGTGAAATGGCTTGGATAGCAAACAAACATTGTTGATAGCCATCAAGTCAACGGTACAGCAAAAGGCACAGCCACGTAAGCAATACATGCCCAAGCTTGTTGCATTGACGCAGAAAACTAATAGGAAAATTTGCGGATTAGAAGACAGCCCTGCAGCTTCAGTGCATCAGACGTCGGTGACAGCACATGACGTATGATTACAAGACGGCATCAGTCAGTCAAAGTTGCCGCTCGACCAAACTGAACACCGACGTGCCAGGAGCGCCATCCGATAACAAGGAGCACAGGTACTACGACTGAACGCCTGACACGAGACTGTCGCAGAAAGAACTTGGTATTGAACCATTTGCTAAGAATCAGTAATTATGTAATCAAGTTGAAATAAACATATTTGATACACTAACCAAATAAACATAATTCCGCTTTCCTTTACGCCTTCAGAGTCTATACACCAAGAATTGTGTTCACTGCACGCGCTGGACCTTTTGAGGGCACTCGCATCTCTGACCCTTCAATATTAATTAATGGAACATACCAGACTGGCAGACTTGTTGCATGGGGCTCCACTCGTTGCACCTCACCTGAACATGTGGTGCATCCGAAAACCAACTCCAGTGATGTGAAAATGTTATTTATTAATTTATTCCCTCCAGAGGCTTTTGTAGGCATTGCAGAGATGGATACTAAAAACTACACAGATGATAATAACATCAAAGCACACTGACATTAATGAGCACAAAATGGGCCAAGCTACCGAAAGTAAGTACTACACTCGTGAGAAATAATTATCGCTGTAACTTGTTAATTGCAAAAGCAAACACATTTCTGAGCATCTAGTTTAAATAGTATGTGTTGATGCATTGTTATATAGCAGGACACGTCCTATACGTATGACACAATAGAGTGAATAGACCCTTTGCCAAACCCCATCAAGCAACACAACTGTCACCATTTTTTTTCGACGTAAAGCACACGAATGGGCCCCAGTTCACGTCGAACGCTAATGCAGCATTCGAGTCCAATAGGCGCTGAGCCGAGTTCACAGTGATGACTGACATAACATTCGTGTCGAACAAATGCCCAAAGTATGAAGGCCTTAGATAATTAGAGTAGTAGCTACTGTAATTTGTTTCATCACAATATGGCAAACGGCAAAGGGTATACTGTCTCGGTGAGCCAGTATTCACGTTTGAGAGAGGCACGTGACAACATATCATCAGAGTGCTCGTCTGCACAGATTTGTCACACACCTTCACTCCGTCTCTGTGATTGGCTCGAGGGGGCTATGGCAGTTGCCCTTTTCCAAGTTACGGTGAAACGAAGTATAGGCAGCCCACACTTTTGGAAAAAGTCTATTGAAGAGACTGAAAGGAATGGTAGTCAACATTTTTTAACAAGACTGCTCTTTGGGCAAGGGATGAACACAAATATGAATCATCTTGTCCACGTAATTAGAACAAGTAAATAATTGACCGACGAATACATTGCATAGTTTCGAAGAGGGAAACAGCGCCAAAAGTACGGAGGACAAAGAACGAGGAACACAGAGACCGAGCGCTGACTGACAACGGGTTTATTTCTGGAAAACCACCTACCGGCATAAAAACATACACAGACAAACATACATTGAACCATCGCCTAAGGGCACGTGTCACAGCTCTCCAAGAACATGATTTATTCATCGAAGAGCGCAATCGAGCGAGCACTGACGCACTCATCTGTATACTTCCAAATGTAATAAGCCTCGAATATTTCGCGAGTCACCTGCTGACTGTGCCGAGCAACAATCGTCGTCTCTTTTCAAAAGAGGGAGCACCCACATCTATCACAATGAATTGCCAAATTATCCTAAGGTGAAGATCTTATCGAAAGTACGCCGACCACGCAACGGCACAAAGTCCTTCTTGTGCTTCTTACAACAGCCGAGTTTTTCCGGACGACCCCTATCAACCTTAGCACATAGACGCCTCGGCTGTGGTAAGAAGCACAAGAAGGAGCTTCTGCCGTGCGCGGCCGGCGTAAAGATCGCAGGAGCTTCCTCGCTAAAAGTTGCTGTGATTATGCAGTTACCTAGGGCTGAAACAAATTTCCCTAGGCCCTACGTCCGACGCATACATTTCGCGTCAATTCTCAGACATTCCAACGTTCAAACAAAGCTAAGAGAATGCAAACATATTATGCTAAAAGACTCAAAGTTCTATCGATCCTCGAACACATCCGGGAATCCGAGCACCGGTACGGCGATACGGCTGATGCTGTCTCACAGGCGTTAATCTCCAGATGATCCAGAGCTATCTTGCGCAAAAAGGGTATAAAGTCTCATTCCTTCATATTTTCACATTATACTTGCGTCAGCGAGCACGAAGAAGCCCGAAGTCGTCGGAAAGCAGCTGCACATCCCGGCTACCGCGCACCGAACAAACTCGCATCCGCCAGCTCTGGGCGCTGCCATCTTACCGATGACGTCACGGCTCTTGTGAGGTCACGTGACGAGTGGTCACTTTTGCGTACAACATGGCGGCAACCGGGGGGGATGCCACTTCCGAACTTCCGGTTTATCACTCTAAGCCCCTCTACCTAGTTGTTCAGTTCAGTACATTGCTAGAGACATAGATGGCTGCTATCTGAATGGGTGGATAAATAATCTGATTGATTCCGTTCGTATTAGGCGGTAGCTTGCGCCACCCAGTCAGCCGTCACAAACTAGAATATTCAATTTAGGTAGAAATCGATCGCTTAAAGGGGCGATGCAACAATTTTTGTACTTTCCGCAAATACCGCTTAAAACGGATCCCTGACGTTAATGACCTATGAAACACGCGTTCGTTTTTCACCCCACGCAATAGAAGTCCCAGAAAAAAACTTAAGAAAAACGAGCAGCGTTCACCCCCTCAACTCGCAGCCAGAACAAGCGGCCACGTGATCTGGAGCGGATTATATGCCGCCAATGTTGCTCATAGCCACGCGCTGGGGTTGGCAAAGCACAGGACACGCGCTGAGTTCCAGGCATTGTTATGGCTCGGCTATTGTCGTCGTTGCAGCGATTGGACACGGGCCACTACCCGAATGCTTCTCGAGCTAGTAATTATCACGAGCCCAAATCGAGTGCCCACGCAATGCTCGGGTCCAATCTATGAACCGCATTCAAATATCGTCATATGGGTGTACTGCGATCCCCACGTTACGTCATCAAATTTCGCAAAGGAGAGATTGAATGAAAATGATCGATTTTGTCCTTGAAATTACACCGCAACAAAGGAGTTTCTTGGCCAGTGGCGTTGCGTGTGAGTATCCTTGAGTCCCAGGTGTGCCAGTAAGCTCGTGTAAAGAGAAAAACATTCCAATTGAGTATCGTTGCACCGCTCTCTTTAAATGCCCGCGTAAAGTATAAATTGATGAGCATACCATGCACATTACGCGATCTAAAATTACAACCGCTACACTCATCAGCAAAGAAAGAAGAGACAACCGAACAGGAGTATTGAGTAATGTACAAATATTTATTGTGACCACCAAAACAACGATAACAAAAATAACTGTTCTGCAGGATTCTGTAGAACTGTGTACTTCATTTCCTCGTAAGGGGGAGCAAAGGAGGAGCCAGGAGAGCGAGCTCGACGTTTCAAACGAAGCGGTAATGCACGCATCATCGTGAAGTGAAAGCGTCGTTCAAGACAACACGTTCCTGTTTTTAGCGTCAGCTTGCTTGAATGTATGGGAAACAGAAAAAAAGTTCTGCGGCGACGCAGGTGATGCCCAAGAGGCGCTTGAAATTTTCTCCGCGTGGTTGCGCTTCAACCATCCCACCTTCGCCACAAAAAAAAAAGGGACGTCGAGAAATAGACTTTTCCAAAACCGACGCGCCGCATCGCGGCGAAATACCACGCAGTGCACTCTGGGAACTAGTTGGCCATTCAGTTTCGGTTTCGACTTAGCAGCTTCATCTCATGCTATCACGCCGCGACCGAACGCGCTGCTTGCGTTTTCGACTATCTGACTTTTCACGAATGTACAATACACTCATTCTCGAGCGTCACAAAAACGAAGACCGGGGCATTTTCCTTGGTTCCCGAAACACCGGATATTATGAGTGCGTATGCAAACGTAGTAAGACGTGGCTTAGTCACCTCACCCCACGAGTGCATCTTTGAGCTCGTGTCAGTAATCCCGTCTAGTACCAGTGAACTACAACTGAAATTTGGTCACCTTGAGCCCTACACGTATTTTGTTAGCCAAACGTCCTCTTCTTGTTACTTCATTGGGCGAGAAGCAAGCCGCATCCTCACAGGAGTATCAAACTTGAGCCAGCGTTGGCGCATTAACTTTTAAGAAAACGCAATAAATTCGACCTCACTACTGCACAAAAGTTACTATGATGTCTTCCTCGTGTCATCACATATCTCACACTCAAATTTTATGCTGATATAAGATTAAGTTTTTGCAAACGCTGAGATCGGCTAGCTACGACGGAGGCCCTAACAAGCGTCCGCTACTCCTAGCTAAGCCTTTTTGGACGACCTTTTACTGACGCCCAAGATCTGTGCCTGAACGGTGTGTCTGAAATTATCTCGGCATACTCAGTAAGGAAGAAAGCAAACACATAGCAAATATTATGGCCATTAGCAAACGTCAAATGCGCTTTGAATAATTTCGTTCGTTTTGCGCACCGGGTTTCATGCCCGTCCGGCGCACTTCCACCGAATGGTGCGACATTCTTCACACAAGTGCTCGACTTTTGCTTTCTTAAAACGGTTTGTATGTGCGAATGTGCCTATATGATTGCAGGATAACTTTATGCGTATACGCGATGTCGAATATTAGTGAAATGCCAGCGGTTGGGGACTTCACGAATTCGTGCAGTGCTGCGGGGCAGTACAGGGCAGTAAGCGATGAGAAGTGTGTTAAAATGGAGCTTTTCAATGGCACCTCCGAGTTTTACCTCGCGTACTCAGGCGTATTAAGAAAAACAGTAATTGCAAAAAGTTATATTTCGTCTATGGACACACGAAACAAACAAACATCCTGATCAACCAAACTAATGTAAAGGCGCGAGCTCGATGTATGCATACTTATTGGTTGCTACAGCTTGTTGATTCGTACACAAGCAAGATCCCCGAGCTTCGCAGCGTCGAGATTCTCAGCACTGGCTAGTCCACATACCTCGGAACGCTAACAGAAAGGCTCAAGTACAAAAATACAACAAGCATGCGTTAACACAAGCTATAAGTCTCGGGCTTGTGCTAAAGCTTCGAGGTCTGGCCATTTAGGTTAGTTTAGAGACCACAAATGACGCTCTCGGGACCAGAAAACATAAAATAACGGCCGTTTATAGTTCACGCTCTGGTATAATCTCTTGTCGACATGTCGATCGAAACCGAAACCATGGCACTCTCCTCCTGGCCAACTAGTTCCCAGAGTGCAACGCGCGCCGTGTTGCATGCAGGGCTTTATGGAAGTAGTCTATTCACCGCATCCGGCTCCCGTTACCCTGGCGGCCGTTATGGCAGCTGCCAAGTTGTTGCGTACTTGCCAAAGCCCCAGTCGCATTCGTTGTAATATTTTTATTGAAAACGTTCCGAGCTGCTAATACTTTTAGCAACATGTAAATTACAGTAGAACTATTTCTTAATGGTACAAATATAACGACTGCACAAAATAATTAGGCACCACTGCGCCATCTAGCGGATGTTCTGAATCAGCTAACAGCTGGGCCACGATAAGGCTGTGGTGGCAACTCTTTCGGTATCACTATATTACTTTATAGTTTGCATGTTAAGATGTGTTCTTCACAGGAGCTGTCGCTGGTTTCGTTTTCCCGCCGCGATCAACATGGCGCACCTAGTTATTGGCGTGCCACGGGAGGCGCTGCACACTGTGCAACACCAGAGCCGTGTGGAATTTGAAGATAAGAAGACTCTTATCTTCGAAAATGATAAGAGCGAACAACGAGGGGGAAAACTGGCCTTCTATCCCGAAAACAAGGTCAGCCGATTCATGCGGGAAGGGTCCACTTCAAAGAAAAGGTCAGGGACATCCTCTTGTGAGTCAGCAAGCGCGCCTAGCTGGGCTTTGCCTGTGGGCGAAGTCGAGGGAATCGCAGGCAAGTTTCGCGGGTTCATGTCGCTTTATCCGCTGCCTCAACAAGTGATGCATGCGAACATCCCGAAGAAAAATCTTCAAAGTGCCAAAATAGCACATTGTTGGCTTTGAATCGCGGATTAAAGTGAATCTTGGATTGTAAAACATGGTTGCCAAACGCAACTCTCAAAAAATCACGCGTTATCGCCGAGAAACCACCAACCGCCTCTGGGAGTGTCTGAACGGGGTCGCTCGCGAACCGCATCCGCAACCGCTCCGCGAACGCGGATCCGCTTCCAGTGTGAATGCGCTATAGGAGTCTCAATGCGATAGTTCTTCGGAATACGTAATATAGCCTGGAGCATGTCTTCGACTGGTGTGTTTACCACATCCTCAAGGTGATTCCCTTATTTCCGCCTGATGATGTCATAAACGTGTCATTATGCTCCCCGTCGCGATCCTGATGGTGACACGGCAGCAGAGGTGGTTGCGGCCAACGCCGGTTCCTGTTGCTGCTTGCAGTCGGCGGAAACCAAAGAAGACGCGGTTTGGGACGCAGCAACGACAGCGACCCTCGTGTCCTCTTGGCTTTACCGCCAGCATTTGCACGACCAACCGCCAGCATAGCAGCATCTGTCAGCATGACACATCGTCCCTCATGACGCACTTAGTTGCCACTTTCGGAACCACCTTCGACGCGTGGGCGGGAGGACGGTAAACACACCACTTTAAGGCACGTTCCATGGCACCGTGGTCCGGAAGTACCGGATTGTTTTACGACGCCGTCGCCTCTGTGTCATCCAAAGAAACAAGCAAGTCTTCAGGACTGTACCAGCCAGGTGCGACTCTCAATGTTCCAGGGTAGCCAAACTGTGTCACGCAGTATAGGAGGCACATATGTCTTCCCACGTTATTCTCAAAGTGTCTTTAAAAAAAATAGCTCTTTTTGCACGTAGGCCCATGGACCCGAATCACTCAGAACGAACGGTCGGTGAAGAGACGAGCAGGAAAAAGGTCCTCCCGCAGCTGTTCCTGGTCAAATTCCAGTGCTGCCACTGCAACTACAAACAGGGTCCCTTCGTCCAGTCTCGGAACCAGGAGCTCAAGCCGGCGTCCTGCCCCGAGTGCGGAGCCTGGGCCCGTTCACTTTCACGGGGAAACTGGTGAGAAGAGAGAGGTAGCGTGCTGACATGCTGCTACAGTATACTCATTTGACGAATTTCTCCACGCCGCTTACCGATTCGCGTGGACCCAGGCCGCGCAATTACGCCGCCTGCAGACCCAGCCAAGTGGAATGCGGACGGTACAAATGTCCTCTTTGAGCAGTAGTCAGACTACCCCTACATCATAAAAAACACATGGAGTTCGCTGCTTACATGACAGAATTGTATGCGGACACACCTCAAGGATGCTAGAAGCATGTAGGCCTCATACTTATGTATGCTTTAAACATGTCCCTAGACAGTTTCTGAATGACCAATGTGACAAGACAGTCCTTTGCGAAAACTCAGCAATAAAAGACCAAGCGCCGACTTTGCAGTATATATCAACGATGTGTCAGTGTTCTGATGCATGTGGCCCCCAACTGTTCTTGCTTACACACAACATGCAGAGAAAACTATGGGCTGCAAGTAGCGCTGATAGAGCGCTGAATTTACGCTATATCAGCGCTGAGATTGATGTGTGAATAGGATTCAAGTCTTTTGACAGCACTATCTGGGGTAGTGTGGCCGGGCTAATCCGACACAAAGCACCACAACTTGTATTTCTACTGAAAGTTGAATAATTTCGTCTAACCAGTCTTTTTTTGGTTTGTTTTTCTTGGTAGTGTTGCCAGAGCTGCCTCCATGCGGACACAGCCCCGGCGGCGCTTCGGCCAAAGTTCTTCTCAAAGGGTGACAACGGATATCCCAGTGAATGCTTACCGAGATGTGAATACAACGCCAGGTTCCATGGAACCAGTGCGTTTGAAATGTCAGACCCGGCGCATTGGAGAACGTATTTCCGTTCAACGCTCTGCGACGGTGACTTTGACAGGTTATCCAAGCTCACAGTGAAGGACTACGAAAACCCTAGTACAAATGCACCGAACACATCGTCTGTTATAGCTGGTACTTTCCGCAGTCCGTGGAATAATGCGCGATATAACGCAATATTTCACGCGACGCCCGAAGCGTCAAATATTACCAATGACCCCGCTTATTTGTACGATTTGTTGCTTTCTTACAAAAAAACTACTTGTTTGAGGGTTGTAAATAGCTTTAATGAGAAAAATGTAGCAGATAAACGACTCGAGGTATATTTTGCGAATGAGTATCCTTGTATTATGGTAAAGATACAAGAATTTAACAATGCTGCAAAGGAACCAAAAAGCTTGTACGAAGTAAGTATAGGTTATTTTGTTGCTATGACTAACAAGATTGCTCAAACAGAACATATTCCTATTGAAATAGTTAACAGATCAAGTTTTGGGCATAATGCTCCAAGTGTCTCAGAAATGATTACTACCATGAGGATTAATATTGGAATAGTGCCCGAAATATATGCGGAAGTGTTAGTAAAAAGTTTAATCAAATTGAATGATGAGTTCTTAGTGCCGTTCTTGAATTCAGAATTTAAATTGAATTCCAAAGCTACAAAGATCAATAATCTAAATGAAGAAGTCGCCCAATATAATGACCTTGAAAGAGGCAAAGGAAAGTCACAATTCGTGAGTACATGGAGAGAAAGGAAGCTTTATTTATGATAGTATTTAATATTGGCCTCCCTAATGGAGCAAAAACATGTGATAGAATTATGAAAAAGAAACGATATGTTGATTTACTTACAAATTATGTATCTGATGAATTGGATGAGTTAAAACCAAACCTTGCTAAACCTCTAAATAAAATGTTGGGAAAATTTTTATATTCTAAAGAAACAGTTTTCAACATGACTGTTGATGATTGCAAGAATGTTACGATGCGTGACTTTTCAGACAAAGAAAACCCCAAAGTAGACGGAGATTTAGCATATTGGCGTATTCTGCGAGAAATTGCATTCGTTTTGGATCCTAAAGGTACGCGCGAATTGTCCGAAGTTGTAAAAGCCCATAAGCTACTTGGCTTATACAGCAGTCTTGAAAAAGCAAACTTGGAATTTATCAGAAACACTAGCTATCAAGACGCAGAGGATGGGTGTGGAAGTGACAGCGATTGCGAAGTGCATAGTGTGCTGAGCTTTTATTCGAAAAAAGTCACAGTAGCTACTGGCATGAGGGCAATTAATTTAGCGCACTTTTTGTCAACGTACCGCTTGCGACAGCTAGGTTTAGATTATCAAACAGATGCTGAAAAAATGTATTTCGAAACAAAAGAAGCGACTACGACAGTGAAAGATACCTTTACCTCGTTAAATCTAGGCAGTAACAAAGAGCAACACAATGGCGATGCAACAATAAGGTACCTTGATTTGAACTACTGCGCTGCTTCTGGGCCAGAACATATAAGCCTAAGAGATGTTCTAAAGCGAACGTCTGAAAACGACGTTGTTGTTTTCGATTACACAAGCACTAATACAGAAAAAATAAATCTGTCTGTGAAACTTTTTATTGCAAAAGTGCAAGTCATACTATTGGTTAATAGTGGGTTAAAGAACGAGCAGCTAGGGGCTGACATGAACCCTTATGGGACTATTAGAATAGTTGCAAGAGATCGCGCTGTTCTTAACGAGCTTTATCTTGTGCTAAGAAGTGAACTACTGCGGAAAGAAGAGGTCTTGCCCAGGCAGTTACACCGGATGAGGAAAGCCTACAAGGATGTTGGAGCCGTCGTAACAAATGGGGCGATTTATAAACACGGGTACAGGAAGATAGGTGGCACTGACAACACCAGAAAGTGTAATGGTAAAATCTAAAGTACTAAGTTGTTCCACACCAATTTAAGCGTTCATTGGTTGATATAGTTTTATTCGTAGTCGATTTACTACCCGTAGCGTAAAAGAGATAGGATATTGGCGACTCAAGCGAAATGGGCGCCGCGTAGCGTCACCGCTGAGAAGCTCGAACGAGGAGGTCGTTTCGACTTTGTCGTCTGCTACCGCTGCTTTGTTTTCGCAGGCAGCATAGAAACAAACATCGTTTCCAGTCATTACTGATATGCTTCCGCCGTGTCATTCCTGCGCTCTGACTAGAAGAAGGCTTTTACCGTCGAAAGACTGCGTTGCTTTCATATGTAACACCGATTTTACGCTGCAGTGCAAGAAATTAATGGTGGTCCGCGTGCTGAACGACGAAAGCGACCTCCTTTCGTCCGCCATTTTGCCTGACTAGCGCGCCCCGTGTAACTCGCTGAAATCGCAAATATATTTTTAAAAAAAATCGATTGATAAAAAAATTGCGATTGTCAGAGGATGTGCAAATATATTATAATAAAACGCCGTCATTTTATGAAAATAAGACGATGAACGAATTCCACTTGTGTACTGAATGCTTCGAATGGTAATTTTACTACACTTAGAATACCACGCCCGCAAATTGCCTGGACATATCGTTTACTTCGGCATTGTTTCTTTCATTTCTAGGTGAGATCTTATTAGATGTATAAAGATGTATTTACGTTTCGGTTATCTAGCCCATCTGCTTTTTGTTATCTCCAAACAGGGGTTATACTATTACAGCTGCACTTGTACCGTAAGTGTTGTTTTAGTTTTCTGAAGTCTTTTGAACTTGGGTTTTATAATATTTTGCAATACTACTACTTACATTTTGTAATGATGCAACTGCATATATGTGACGAAAGAATAGTGTAAGTTTTGTTTCTTGCTTTTTTTTTCGTTGTCGATTTTAATGCAGTGCTTTTTTGCGTTATTGTATTTGTGCAACGGCAGGAGACAACGCAAGTATATGAATTGTTTTTGATGTTCCACTGTTTATATTTGTTTTAACCAATGTATTTATAAATAAAAAAAACTAATATAATACAGTGTATGAGGTTAGAGCTGAGTACACGACTGCGCTTATTCCTTGTGAGAACGATGACCAGTCTGAACGCAGCTGAGTGTTTTGTTGTGACATTTGACTGAACGTTATTTCGAATAAAGCATTTGCTAAGTGTAATGACTGATCTTACTTATTTTGTGATGAATAAAGCATGCATAAGAATATCTAATAATAAAACGAGTTGGTTAGTATATTTGCAAGTGCATGCATAAACATACTTTCGCCGTCCATATAACATTGCGTAAAGTACAGATACGAAAAAGCACAGCTTGCACACCGTGCCATATATTCATGTGGTAAATATCCAAGCACAAATTATAATCTTTGCTCAAGTGGTACCGGTGTTGTGTCCTACTCTGTCGCTTTGTTAAAAGAAGAAGAAAACTAAACCTAGAAAATATGTTTTTTCTACCTGGTCAGGACAGGCATGTTCGAAAAGGAATGTTCGTTGATAAAGATAATTGAGAAAAATTCCGGACACCTAAGCACTTCTTATGAGTTGTGAATGCGAAAGCATGAATGTTGTTCTTCCGCTCCCTTAGTTCGTCTGCGGTGTACTATCGTGGACGGCCACGTTTCGCTACTCCCGAAGATGCGGCCGCCGACGATATGGATGCCTCAGGCACCGCCATGTTCCTTGGCGCCGAGAGGTGCAGTAGCGGCCGCAGCCCTCCCTCCCTGCCCGGCAACGCCTGACACGAGAGCGGCGGCCGAGCGAGCGCGCTCGTGAAGCGGCCGCCAATGGCTATCTGGGACGCCTTTTTCGGAGGTCGATACGGGGCAGGGCGAAGTAGCAGGGTAGTAGTTTGACGTCTGTGACGTCATGTCTGGTTTTAGTCATTTACTTTGACATCTTCACCTCTTCGCTTCGCGTACTCCTCCAGAGTATGCTCCCAGCTCAGTCCTCCGAAGTCAACACAACTGTCATAGTTGGTAAAAAACGGCCCGTGCCAGTAGTTTGCAAAGTGACGTAGATGGAAACAAATCGCCGTGACGTTTTTCGCGGCCTCGGAGATGCAGTAGCGATCCGACGTTAAAAAAGAATACGTTTCAACAACGAGAGTGTCAGCAAGAGCAACGTAAATACCTGCGCACACTCCGAGCGGACGCGCACGTTTGTTCCAAGTGCTTCGGGACCGATCTTTTACGAGTACCAGTCGATACTGACGTGACTCTTGGCAAAGAAAGGTGGGACCGGCATTGCGTAGCTCCCACGAACTGTTATAGCTCGACAGTAAGGTACTTTCGGAAACAATCGAGCGTGAACGCGCCCCGCGGCGACAAGCGTGTCAGAATAAAAATGGCACACTAATAACAAAGTGTACATACCGTGTTGCGAAAGTAATCCATACGGCGTTTATTTCAGCTCCATATCACACAAAACAAGGAGATAGAGTCGACGACAGCGTTCGTCACCGCGGCCTCGTTAAAGGAGATGACAAGGGGAAGAGAAATACCCCTTAATCTGAAACTGAGGTCAGCGATCGAACTATAATACGGAAGGGTCCACAAGGGTCGCGCGGGCGCGTATTTCATTCAGCCAGCCGGTCGGTCGTGGGCAGATGGTCTTGGCCAAGGACCGTCGGAGCAACGCCGGCAACGCTGCGACAAGTCAGAGTGCCTGCTAGGCCTCGAGATCGCTCGGTCGGTGGCATCGTTGCCGTTGTACCTTTTCTTGGGTGTTTGTGAATCCAGCGTTCATGTTCGTCGTGGCCGGTTTCGAGTACTTCCTTCTTTTTTCTTGCTGCTTGAAATCGGGAGCCGCGAGAACAGCACGTAGAAAAATAAATGTCCGTTGGTAGTGGCGACCAAGTAACTGAGCGACGTTGTAGGTCATGTTGATTTGATCGTGGAAAGACGGCTCCGTAGCTCTTGTCGTACGTACATTCTTGGCGTAAGATCGTTTCTGTGTTCATTTAGCGTATGAACACGCCGCGACCGCCGCCTCCCCCCGCCCCAACACTAGACACAACAACCGAACAACCTGCAAAAGACTCTCCGCCAAACGCAAAAAAAAAGATAATAATAATCGTTTGTTTTTATCTTTTCTGCAGTGACGTCACGGATGTCACTGCCCCGTATCCACCTCCAAAAAAGGCGTCGCTGGCTATCTAGGAGCCGTTTCGCTCAACCAATGGGGAAATGGGAATTTATTTCGAGTTTTTCTTCGCGGTTACAAACGCCGCCGGCTGCGCTCTGTGGGATAGATATAATGCTTTCGCGTTAAAACAAATGTGCCCAATATTTATGCTGTAATTCGAATTTTTTGGATTTGCGGGCTGAAACCGAAATTGTAACCCTGTGTTATGATGATGAAAGCGTTTGTACCCAACTAGTGTGCGCTCTGAGGTCCAGCGAATTCAGAGCGCACACGACACTTCGATGCACCGTCAGCCCAGACGCAGCCGGTGCTATACATGCGATATGGCCCTGAATGGCGCATTCACACTGGCGGTTGAGATGCGTTTCCGAAGCGGTTGCGAAGGCGGTTCACGAGCGACCTGTTCAGACACACCGAGACGCGGTTGGCGGTTTCTCGGCAATCACGCGTGATTTTTTGAAACTTGCGTTCGGCAACCCTGTTTTACAGTCCACAATCCAGATTAATTCACGATCCAAAGCCAAAATTGAGCTATTTTGGCACTTCCAAGATTTTTCTTCGGGCTGTTCGCGCGAATTACGTGTTTCGGACAGCGAAAAAGAGACATGGACCCGCAAAACCCGGGTGCGATTCTCTCGACTTCGTACACAAGCAAAGCCCAGCTAGGCGTAGGCGGGCCTTGTTGACTCAGAAGAGGATGCCCCCCGACCCTTTCTTCGAAGTGGACTCTTCCCGCATAAATACCCGACCTTGTTTTCGGGATAGAAGGAGAGTTTTTCTCCCGCATTGTTCACTCGTCATTTTGGGAGTTGTGAGCGGCACTGGTGGACCCTGGTTTGGGGGAATGTGTTCGGTGCTAACCGGTCGTAGCTTCGTTGGTGGCAGGCTCTCCTCTCGTCACTCGCGCATCGATTGAGTCTACTGTTTGTTTGGCAACAAAAAACCCTAACACGCCAAAAAAAATGTTTTTTTCATGCTAGGCGTTGAAATGGCATATCAGGACATTACAAAAAAAATTGTTTCATTATAAAGTTGCGCAGTGTTTTTTTATAAAAAATAGAAATACGAGGCCCAATTCAAAGTTCCCGCCGTGCACTGTGACGTAACAGTGTACCGCAAGGTGTCGAGGGGTCAGAAGAGAGGCATCGACCTACGTCACTAAAAGTGGGTTCACCGGAAGTCACGTCAGTTTCACTCCTCGTGCTCTCCGCGTGCACATGACGTCATTTCCGATGCCCTCCAGGGAAAAGGGAAAGAAGGAGCTCCCCTCTTATCAGGATCCTCCTTTGTGCCTCTCGGATTTGCAGAGGCGTCGCTATTCTCCTCCCAGAAGATTATAGAAGATTAACCCGTCACTCAAAAAATTCTTACAAAAGCAGCTTCCCTCTCCTCCTTTTTCATGGTGGTGAAAAGTATGCGATGTGACGTCAGTGCAAGGAGAGCCTATACTTCGTTTCAGCTTGGGTCCAGACGTAGCCGATGCTACAAGCACGAGCGTCTGGCCCTGAACAGTGCCTGTACTGCACGAGCGCGCGTGCTTGGCAGGGACGCTGGAAGCCCGGAGCTCGCGCTTGTAGCATCGGCTGCGTCTGGACCCAAGCTGAAACGAAGTATACGATTTTTTTTTGTTCTTTGTACGAGCGATCGTAGAAAACGAAGTTTCAGTTCCACTATACTCTGTTTCACTTTATGATGTACCGCAGGAAAGGCTACAAGCGCGAGCTCCTTGCTCTAGGGCACATCACGGCAGCACAAGCTCTCGTGACTTAAGAGAAGCTGCCAATGCTATGAGCTCGCGCTTCTAGCCTTCACTGCGGTACAACATAAGGTGAAATGAAGTATAGCTCTTTACCGCTGCACCATTGGTTACTTTGCGAGCTGTAAAATTTGAGGACGAAGAGTCAGTGGATCGACGTGATGGAGGTCAATGATGAAAGCGTTGCGAGTACAAGCCAGTGTGCGAGTGCATGCCGTCAGTCCGATGATACAGAGCTATACTGGGCGCAAAACAAGCTATCAAGTTTTGAAGAAAAAAAACATTTTAGAACGCTCGCAGAAATTAGGATTGCTAACATACGACACGCCCGATCGCATTGCTGAAGGTTCAGACACCGAGGTCGTTGAATCATCGGATACTCTCCAGGCTAAAGATGCCTGCCGTCTAACGAATACGAACTGGTTTGTGTACCAAGTACAAGTAAACGTCGAGCACAAAGTACGTATTTTGTCTAGAACATGAGTAGAACTTGTTTACTAGGTGCACATGCGGCCGATGTATGTCTCTCGGAAATGCATGCAGTGTGATCTCTTCTTCAGTTGCTGAAATACCGGGACAGTCCCTTACACAGCACCTTCTAGGCATTGCTAGTTGATCACGTCAATTCACTGACTCCGCTTCTTCTACCTTTACAGCAACATTAAGCGATGAAAGGCAAATAAAAGAAACCTTGTCTGCTTCGATCGCTCGTGGAGGTGCGGAGAATAACAAAATATTATAAAAAAATATTACACGCGCTCGCGGTAAGCACGAGGAGGGATACAACTCACGTGACTTCCGGCGATGCCTACCTTCTGACCACCCCGACATCTTGCGGTACACTGTTACGTCACAGTGCACGGCGGGAACTTTAAATTAAGCCTCGATCGCATTTCTATTTTTTATTTAAAAAAAGACTACGCAACTCTATAGTGAAAAATATTTTTCGTAATGTCCTGATATGCCATTTCAACGCCTAGCATGAACTAAAAACATTTTTTTTGGCGTGTCAGAGGCCCTTTAAGCTCAAACAAACGCCGTATGAATTAGGGGGTCGGCGCCCTAGTGGGCTAGCGCACACCAGCTCGAAGCACGTGGAGCGAAAGCTCGCGCTGCAGAACCCCCAGGATCCTGGGTTCAATACCCAACCCTGCCCGTTTCGATCTGTATGAGCATCGTACCGGCGTGCGGTCGTGTATCACTATTCACTACTGCGTGATGCACGTTAAAGACCTCAGGCTAGCGGTTGTACTGCACTGGCTAAATTTCTCATCTACAGCTGGGGGACTAGTCGTCGCCCGTTGAGGCAGACCAAGTTCTAGGCTGTATAAACATACACACAACCCAATATTTTTTTCTCGCGTCCCTCGCGTCTGCGGTTTCCGCGGAGTGATGCGCGATCGAATCATCGGCACCAAGCAGACTTGCACTTGCTTGGCTTGCTCCCAAAGCGGCCTTCGTTTTGTTACCATGAAACCAAAGTGACGCCGTTTTCATCTGCCGTTGTTTTTGTATTAAAACCACGAGTTGGGCTAATTGGTTTCTAGTCATAATAGGTATATACGCCAAAAACGAGGACAAAAATATCAGCAGCACACAGGACAGGGCGTAACTTTCAACTAAAATTTATTACCATACACAAAAAAATGGTAGAACTACACATGCGCAAAAAGTACACTCTTAGAAAAAAGGGGACCAAAAAGAGGTAACAAACCGCCTTTACCACCCTCCTCCCGGCCAGGGGGAAGCGCTACGCTTGTTACCTCCTCAGGCGCAGCAGACACTAGCGCCCTCTATTAAGAATGCGTTGCTACCAGGTAAAGTTCGCCGCGAGGGAGCAACAACGAGGTAAATGTTACCTACCAGAGGGTGCAACCTGCTTGGGCGCTGCGATTGGCTGTGGAAAGGCGCAAACGAGTTCGCTAATTGGTCTACTCGTATGACACGTCATTCTTCGCGCACGCGTGGGCGAGCGCCTGCCCGGTGCCGAGCGCGTTCCCCGCCAACGCCCCCTCCGGTCATAACGGTCTTCCTTCTCGAACGTTCGACGGAGGCGTCCCAGCGCAGGAACGTTCTTTATTGTTCTGTTCGGCTCAGTCTCTTCTTACAAAGTCACCGAGAGCGCTGCATTGACTTCAGTCGAAGATCCAAGTCGTGTGCACCGTATGCAGGTAGGAAAATGTTCTGGCCGGGCGACACTTGGCTTCGGTTATGACGGCCCCGGGAAGGCGACCCCCACCTTCCCTAGACAAAGGGGTGGCGGACATGTTTTCACGTTTGAAGGCGTCGAGCGTTCGATGAAATTATTGTGTGGCGCGAACGCAGACACGGTTCAGACCATCGAAGTTCATAAAAAGCAAGAACTAGAATGACTGTAGCTTGCGCTAGCGCATATTTAGAAGATTGACATACGCTAACCAGTGGCGCAGCCAGGAACTTTTCCTGGTGTATGTGTGTGCGGGTGGAGGAAGGGGGGAGCGGCGGCCCGGCGAGCCTAGCCGGGCGACAAGACGCCTTTTGAATCAGGGGTCGCCTACGTTTAAGGCGCGTTCACACCTGCGATGCGATCTAGTCGCGCGATCACTTTCATCGCAAAAGCGACCATCGCGGGCAAAAAGCGACGCGATTTGAGCAGTCGCTTGCTGACCCGACTTTTTGTGATGCGATTTAGTCGCGGAGCGGCTGAGCCAATCAGCGGCGTTCGGAGCGAGATTTTTCGAGAAAAGACTCGCCAACGAAGGCGTTGGACTCGCTCATCGCGCACGCCAGTGTGACCATCTAATTCTTTTAAGCATCGTCGCGACTGCTTACATCGCCGGTGTAGGTTTTTCTCTTTTTGGGGCCTTTGGTGTGTCGCGTCCGACGTTAAATTGAGGATCTAATAAAATATTTGAAAATCTCATAAGATTGTTGTTGTTGTTTTCTTTCGCAGAGAAGGAGTCGATCAGGCATTCATTGGCGGCACCGGCCAACCGGCGTGATTAATTCTCAATGTCGTTGATATTTGTCAAAGTCAGTGTTAAACACTAATTTTTAATATCAACGTTTTTTTTTTTTTTATTTAACGAGGTTCAATAAACATTTTTCTAAAACGTCACGTTACCTTGAAATACCGAATATAAATGTCTGAGCTAATTATTCGTGCGCTTCACGAATATTAATAGTAGTATATTACGAAACAAGGTCATGAAGTTGTTACCGGCAGCGAGACTAGCAATCATATTGTTCTCTTGGAATTTTCTTTGCGTGTGATAAGGCATTTCTAAAAGTCTGATCATTCAGTAGGCGAGTTCGATATGGCTCAAGTTTGCATTATCTGAAGTTGATTAATATATTTCTTTCGTCCTGCGGCAACGTTGTAGAGTGATTTCGTCGAGGGTACTGGATGCCTGCTATCTTGGACTTATCTCGTGACAGTTCTTAACACTGTTTACTGCAGGTAAGCGTAGTCCGATATTTTCTTTTGATTTTCTTGTTCCCATTTGTGCACTTGAAATGGGGCTCTTGATTTTTATGTTTACTTTGTGTGGATGCTGTTCGTTCATTTCTGAGAGAAAATATATGGTATACTTTGAGTAAATAAATTAGAGTAAGACACACAAGGCGCTTGCGTGTGTCTTTTTCGGTGTGTTCTTTTTTGTGTTTTTGTCCTTGTGTGCTGTTCTTCTCGTGTATAAATAAAACATACATTCAATTTTAATCTGGCAAATGACTTCGGCAAAAATATTTACATATTTGCCGAAGTTCGACATTCGGCAGTTAGAAATTATTCGTGCGCTACGCAAACATTAATATTAGTATATTACGGAATAAGGTCATTAAGTTATCGCCGGCAGAAAGAATAGCAATTACATTGTTGAATTGGCATTTTCTTTGCGTGTGATCAGGCATTTCTAAAAGTCAGATCATTCAGTAGGCGAGTCACATGGCTCAAGTTTGCATTATTTGAAGTTGATTGAATATATTTCTTTCGTCCTGCGTCAACGTTGTTGGCTGATTTCGTCGAAGGGTACTGGATGCCTGCCACCTAGGACGCATCTCGTGACAGTTCTTAACAGTGTTTACTGCAGGTAAGTGTAGTCAGTTTTTTTTATGTTTTTGTTCACATTTCTGCACTTGAAATGAGGCTCTTGATTTTTATATTTTCTTTGTCTGTGTGTGGTGTACGTTTATTTTTCAGAGAAAATTGAGTAAATAAATTAGAGTAAGACACACAAGGCGCTTGACTGTGTCTTTTTCGGTTTGTGGCTTTTTCTGTGTTTTCGTCCTTGTGGGCTGTTCTTCTCATGTCTAAATAAAACATACATTCAATTTTAATCTGGCAAAGCACTTCGGCAAAAATATTTGCATATCTGCAGAAGTTCGGCAATTAGGGTTGGCGGTCATGGGAGTCGGCTGTGGTGCTGAGTAGCTAATGTGGTGTAGCGCTCTGTGGTTTATGTTCTTCCTCTGTCCTTATCTTAAAGCGATATTCCCGCCCCTTTGAGGACTCCAGTGTCGGGTGTTCTGTCGCCCACGTTGGGCGCCAATTATGTAGGGTTCTCGATCTGATTCCCCAGGCCCCTGTCTCCGGATGAACGTGACACAGCAAACGCATAGCTCTCGGCAGAACGAGTTTATTCCACTCCACATTCTGCTGGGGGGTTTCAGGATCGGGAGAGGTGATCGAGGAAGCCTGGAAGGGGTGCGCCGCCACTGTCTGCTGCATGCCGATCGTCCTGCGGTGCTAGTCTACACCACATCCTGTGGACGTCGTCGTCGAGGGTCGAATCCGGGGTCTAAATCCCGACCATGTCACCGAGCCGTCGCCCGAGCCGACGTCGCGGTCGCCACCACCGCAAACGTCCGTCGTGGCCCGTTTCCCGCGCAAGAGTCCTCTCCTATCTCCCGTCGTCCCTCGTCCCAGCCTGCCGTGCACCAGACAGCCGGAGCCTTCTGTCTCCCATCGTGGGCGGTCTCTCGCTGGAGCCCCCTCCCGGACAGCGTCGGCGCCCGAGGCCCTGCACGTGCTGCGGCAGAGCCGGGCGGGGAGCTAAAGCGAGAGACCACCCACGATGGGAGACAGAGGCTCCGGCTGTCTGGTGCACGGCAGGCTGGGACGAGGGACGGCGGGAGATAGGAGAGGACTCTTGCGCGGGAAGCGGGCCACGACGGACGTTCGCGGTGGCGGCGACCGCGACGTCGGCTCGGGCGACGGCTCGGTGACATGGTCGGATTTAGACCCCGGATTCGCCCTCGACGGCGACGTCCACAGGATGCGGTGTAGACTAGCACCGCAAGGACGATCGGCATGCAGCAGACAGTGGCGGCGCACCCTTCCAGGCTTCCTCTCCCGATCCTGAAACCCCCCAGCAGAATGTGAGTGGAATAAACTCGTTCTGCCGAGAGCTATGCGTTTGCTGTGTCACGTTCATCCGGAGACAGGGGCCCGGAGAATCGGACGAGAACCCTACAAGCACGATCACGTGTCTTTTCACGGTACAATACCAACTCGCCCAACAATCAACACTTGCCAATACTAACCTGCTACAGTAGTTGTACCCCTTTGACTAAGATTTGTTAGTCACCTAAGTAAATCGAGGGGTCAAATTTAAACATGACCGGTGAGTACAAAGTGCTTACTAATGTACGATTACCACCCGCCATGTGATAATTTTAGTCAATGGTGGTTAGTCAACAGTTAAACTGGTCACGTCTATTTTTTCACAGTTTCTTTAAATTGGGTATGATACGTTTCAACTTCATATCACATGATTTCCACATTTTTTTTGGTTCCAGGCAAGCAGTGCAATCTACCCGGTGGCTGTCAGCTCAAGCCTAATTAGTCCTGAGGTGCCCAGCTATGCGGCACTGGAGGAGACCTCGAAGCCGCGTCGCCTGCTGATGCAGTCCTGGTTGCATTCTGCCTCTACTTTATCTTTAACTTTGAGTACCATCACCAGTTCAGGTGCAGATTCATTGCATTGGAGTACTTAATTGCTCTAAAACACTCAAATGTGGAGTCACGTCCAACACATTGCTTTCAAACTTAAAGAAAGGCCAAAAAGTATTTTCTTTTTTAATGCCTTTTTATGCAGGTGTAGAAATTTATTTATGTCGTCTGTTTAATGCTTTTTTTCTTACATAAGGCAGGATGGTTGATTCTGAGAGTTACAGAAGGGCATTGATATTGCTAAATAGTCACATTTCTGTAATTTCCAAAATCACTGCTTTTTGCTTGGTTCCAAAATCACTGCATTGGTATACTTAATTTATTTCAGTCTACTTCATACTCTGTGCCTGAAAGCATTTGAAGGTCGTGGTTATATGTTCACAGAGATTTGTGCTTGCAGGGTTTAAATACAAGGTGGTCAAAACTGATTTTTTCGATTCATTTGAAATGGGTTAGATCCCTTTGACCCTCGCGGTAGTTTGTTGTAGCTCATTAGCACCAGGAGATACGAGCCCTTTCTTCTTTCCACGTTAGAAGAGCAAATCCCAGAGTCTGCTTTCCTCTACTCCAGCATTCATTCTACTACTGTGGATAGGATAGACATAGTGTACTGCTGTCCTTGAGTTTGCAACGCACTAGTCATTTCTAGTCATGTCCTGGTTTGTATTGCTTTTTGCAATATATGTGATAATGAAGGTATGTTATATCACAGTGCGTTCATTTTGATTCTGGTTTATACAAGGCTCCGTCATTTGAGTTCACCCTGATGAAGCTTCGCTATTCCAAGCGGTGTTCAAAGCATTCACTGTTATTTGCCGGGTAGACACTGATTGTTTATGCACTTTTTTGTACTAATTTTATTTACTGTCGCGAACTAGAACCCCGAAAATGTTGTTCCAAATGCCTTTATTGCGCTTAGAACTTTTATAAGATGTGTAGTCATGCCATTGCTTTTTATGCCATTTTGTTTGTGACAGCCACAATAAAACATTGTCATTTACTTTCAGAACTAGTGCCGTCTTCATCTATTATAAGGCCCACCCTTGACGCATGTACTATCACACCCACAAAGGGCCACAGTACCTTCCTTCAGGGGGAAAAAGTGATTCCATCAAGTGTACACTTAACCTGTAATAAGGTGGTGAACTAGACCAGTTGGTTAATGTTATACATGATGGGGAAAACAGCTCAGAAAGTGCGGACTACGAAAAACAAGCACAACAGGACAGCACTGTCCTATCGTGTTAGTTCTTCGTAGTCCGCATTTTCTGAGCTGTTTTCCTCATCATGTACATTTAACCCCAAAGTGGATCATAGTTCCCTCCATAAGGAGGAAAGTTGAAACTAGGGGTGTGTACTATTGCCCCGTAAATTGGGCAACTGTTCCCTCTATATGGAGCAAAAACCAGCCCCCAAAAGCAGGTGCTGTTCCCTCCAAAAGTACTTAAAAGCAGCACCCTCGAATATGTCGTCTTACCTCTCAAAGGGGTTGAAGTTTTCCCCTAAAGGAGCTAAAAGTTGACTTCAAAAGGATGCAATTTTAACCCCAAAAGGAGCTAAGGTTCCCTCCAAAGGAGGCAATGTTGCACCCTAACCCAGAGGGTAAGTTTGAACCCTCATTGCAGGGGGTAACGTTACCTCCAAAAGGGGTTGCCCAGTGCGCAAGTCAGGTTACCCCCTTAAGCAGGGTACTACAGTACCCTTTTTTTAGAGTGTATACACTTAGATTAAAACCCCGAAGAGGCCGGACGACACCAATGAATGACAGAGGCTTGGCTGATAAACAAATGTTCCTTATCGGAAAGGACTAAAGAAGGAGCGCTGAAGCAGACAGTCGGCCCATGTGATTTTATTGTGGAGGCTTCATGCATTTCGCGCACAAGTCTTGTTTCAAAGCTCCCGCAACCTTTCTTCCATGTTATTGGCCACAATAACTTTTGCATTCGCGTAGGAAGTGTCCTGTGAAAATGATCAAATGGAGTGTCTCCAAGCGCACTATTCGCAGGGAAGGTGGCAAAGGTTTCTACACAATTCCGACTGGAAGACATGATGTCGGCCGGGAAGGCTGCCAGCTCGTAGCATTTACGGTGTTTTTATTCGGCGTGAAAGTGCACCAAAATGCGTCATTGCGCAGAAAAACATTTCGAGTGGCGAATAAAGACGGAAAATAAAAAGGAGATGCACGCCAGTCAACGGGGAAGATGAAGAGGCACACCAATCAACGAGGCGCAATCAACCCCAAACTAGGATATGCCCGAATATTTCAGACATTCCTCACAAAATATTCGGAGGAAGGGAAAACGATCCCCTCCACTATTTCCCGAACAGTTTCGACGCAACTAATAAAGAAAAAATAAAAAAAAAGTGAAAGCCGTTTACAACTTCCTGTAACACCGACTTAGAGCGCAGCTATTGAGGAGGAGGAGGAAAGGGTACTGAGGGAGGTATACCCTTCCTCTTCCTCCTTCTCCTCCTCCTCCCCTCATTCTTCAATCTCCTCCGGGGGGGGGGGTCACGTGACCTCGGGGGAGGGGGCGGTCACATGACCTCGGGGGGAGGGGGGTCACGTGACCTGTGGGGAGGGGGGGGGTCACGTGACCTCGGGGGAGGGGCGCCACGTGACCTCGGGGGGTCACAGGACCCCCGGGGAGGGGAGGGGCTCGCCCGGTGCATTGTGGGACATTTCACATAATGCACCGCGCGGTTACGCCGACGGCGATGCCGACGCCGACGCCGCTCAAGCCGGAAACGGGCGCCTAAGAGCTGCGCTCGAAAAGCTGAATTGAATAATGGAAATGAAAAAAGCACAGGGCAAACCAGTCACTTGCATACCTTCTCTGCATGTCGTCTGCTTGAAAACGTGAAAACGCCAACCTATGCGCAAGCTTTCCCGCCATTCTTCTTGTGTCACGTGGTTCTCTGCTGCGCTCTGTATGGCCAGCGCGGACGCTGCCGCTCTGCCGCCGCAAAAAAGGAATGTCTAACCTTCTGGAACCGCGCTTCGCTCTGCCGCTGCGACTAGCCAGAGCGCCGCGGCGGCACGATATGAAGTTCCAAGATAAGAACTTATTACAAGTAACGACATTCTTTGAAGCACCGACGGTGCAGGTTTTAGGAAGCGAATGGCGGCGCACGGCGGAGGACTGAACTGAATGACGCCATTTTGCTTCATCGAAATGTGCTTTGTCACTTGTATTGGTTGTCGTTACTTGTAAAACAGAAGTATCAAGGGACTTTTGTCGTTACTAGTAAAACAGGAGTATCAAGGAACTTTTGTCGTTACTTGTAAAACAGGAGTATCAAGGGACTATAGCGCGAATCGCGCCGCTTTTAGGAGAAAAATTGCTGCATGTGAAAAGCTCGTTACGCTGCGAACGGAGCAAAGCACACCGAAAGTTTCTGTGTCGCCGACTCGCTTGTTTTAGAGCGCAGCTCTTTAGGCGCCCGTTTGCAGCGGCGTCGCGTCGCCGTCGCCGTCGCCGTCGGCGTCGCCGTCGCCGTCGGCGTAACCGCGCGGTGCATCATGGGAAATATCCCATAATGCACCGCGCGGAAGGAGAGGGAGGAGGAGGAGGGAGGAGGGAGAAGGAAGGAGGAGGGGGGAAAAGTAAGGAGGAGGGGAGGTGGAGGAGGAGGAGGAGGAGGAGGGAGGAGGAGGGGAGGAAGGGGAGGAGGAAGGAGGAGGGAGGGAGAAGGAAGGGTAGGAGGAAGGAGGAGGTGAAGGAGGAAGAGGGGGAGGAAGGAGGGGGAGGGGGAGAAGGAAGGGGAGGAGGAAGGGGAGGACGAAGGGGAGGAGGGAGGATGAGGATGGGCGGAGGGGTATTTGGTAGGATGAGGAGTTGAGGAGGAGGAAGGAGGAGTTTACCCTCCCCTCAGTACCCTTCCCTCCTCCTCCTCAAGAGCTGCGCTCTAATTCGGCGTTACAGGGAGTTGTAAACGGCTTTCACTTTTTTTAAAACAATCGACAGCAACTATAATCACTGATTGTGCCTTTTTGTTTCCTGTCCTTCACACGCCGAAGTGACGAGTTAAAAAAACAAAAACGTGAATGAGCGTTTTGTAAACACGCCAAAGTAATTTAGTGACGCCTTGTCATGGCGGAAGTTCGATGACGTTTCTTAAAGTAAAGCAGTTAAAACACGCGACATACGTGCTCTTCCGATAAAAGAAAAAAGAGGTTTGACGGGCGGGCGACAGCGTATAATATTAATACGTATGCACGCCGCCGGAGAATGCGAGGCCGCGACACGAAAGGGCACAAATGAGCGAACCCAAAACCGGAGGGACGCTCAGCCAATCAGTGGTAGTGGCAAGGGGAACTTTGTAGAGGGGAGTAGGATTTTTTTTAGAGGGTGAGAGTGTTTTGGAGGATCAATCAATGGCGCTACTTTCAGTATTCGCAACTCAAGTCCGCCGCTCGCCCTCTTACGGGCGAACGAGGAACCAGAGGAGGGGGAAGGCGTCGGCGACGCGGAGACGGTGGGAGGGACTGTCGGCCTTGGCTAGCCTTTGTGCCTTGTTGCTTCGATTACCGCACTGTTCCGGTCGGTGTGTTCGTGCGTACAACACTTTTAACGAAAAAAAGTTTGCACGTTGAAATAATAATTATTGTGTTCCTCCTCGCAGCAGCGTTGCACGAAGAGACCGGGATGTCTAATTTCATTAGGGATTTTCGTAAATCGCATCGGCTTCAAATTTCTGGTCTTGTGGTCGCAAGCTCAATCTGTGCTCAACGTGATGGCAAAATCTCCCGCTGGTATAGTGTTGAGCTCTAGCGTAGGGGCTACAAAAAGTATATTCTTTGTCCTAAGTAGGGAAAAACTGGTCTCACAAGAGTATGTCCGCTGCAGAACCTAGAGATCCTGGGTTCGGGCCTCACCCTGCCCGTTTCGATATGGATGAGCCAGGCACGTAGCCAGGATTTTGTTTCGGGGGGTGCCACTCATTACAAAATGCTCTATGAGGGGGAGGGGAAAAAAAGGTCCCAGCAAAATGGAAAATTTTTTAGGGGGGAGGGGGGGGCCATGCCCCCCCCCTTCCCTTTCCCTGGCTACGTGCCTGGGATGAGCATCGTACCGGCGTGCTGTCGAGTATCTCTACTGCGTGAGCACGTTAAAGACTCCAGGTTAGCAGTCGTACTGCACTGGCGAAATTGCTCATCAACAGTGTAAACCAGTGTCGCCCCATCCGGGCAGACCGACCTTGCGCTGTATAAAAACTAAACGTCCAATTTGACTATTTTTTACAACAGTATGTCGAGCAACAGACATCGGAAATGGGTTTGCGTTTTAAGGCCGGTACAAGGAACATGACAATTTGCCCCAAGCACTTTCAAAATACTATGTACTCAAATTTGCATTACGGTAATTACAAAAGAAAATAAATAAATGCACAAGGCATCTTAAGCGTGTCTGTATTAGCCAGCTGTTCGCGACGAGAGCTAAGAACCAGCAGTTTTGGCCAGGTGGGTCGCAATGTTTAAAATAACACCATACAGAATTGTAGCATACGAAATATTAAAGTATTTCCTTTTGATAGAGCAATAAATAAAACCTCAAAACAAGCCGATGACGTTAATAGGCAGTTTTACCGCATAGTATATTACCGCAGACTACTATGAGCAAAGCAACGCTCCTGTAGCGCGCTGAAAATTTTGCTCAAAAGACGCAGCGCGATCTTCCGGTTGCAATGCTGCACCGTGCGGTAGCCTGTGGTCACGCTATCCTAAAACTTCCTATTACTAGTAACCATACCGCAATTTACGTGTTGCAATATACTACAACGGCGACGGTGAGCAGCGAGTTGAGAACCTGCGACACAAAGATATCAATACTGCGAACGCCGCTTCCGGAACTTGACGGTCACCGTACGCGGCTCACAATTTAGAGCACTAAAGCGCGAAACACATGTACGACGAAACCGTCCGATCCGACGTGCGGACATCCGGAATGACCTTGGGGGCGAGGGTTTTCGTAGCACCGGAGAGCGTTGAAAACCCTCGCCTCCGACCGTCGTATTGCCTGATCGGACGTCGGATCGGACGGTTTCGTCGTACATGTGTTTCGCGCTTAAAGGCGAGGCAGAGCGCAAACACCACGATATCTTCATCACCCTCAAAAATCTTTTCCCACAACAGCGGCGTTGCCGATTCCCGAAACGCGCTCGCCCCTTTTTGAAAAAAAGAGCAGCTAAAGCTGGTATCAGTGTACCAGCTCCAAGCTGGGTTATTGCCCCAGCATGGCCAGTTTGGCTTGCTAGTCATGCTGGTTGAACTGGTCATGCTGATTAAGCTGGGGGCTTCCCCACCAGTTTAACCAGTTTAAATTAATACACAGGATGAACAAGCCAAACTCACCCGAAAAGCGAACTCGGCATCCAATTTATTATTTTCGTACTCGCGGCCTGCTCACGTGAGCTCAGATGCTACATATCCTCGGCGCTGAAGCAGTACTAACCGACGCACAGACAGTTGTTCTCGGTGCAAAACAAACAATGTTATTAAAACTAGATTGCTTATCTGTCAACACAAAAATACTAGACACATGCCAAAGACAGGCCATAAGAATAGAAAATGCTACACGGATGAGTGAAGTGAACCTGGGTCCCACCACTGGTGGGGGCAAAGCGGCCTCTTGCGTAGTCGGCAGAGGCGAGGAAATCTGTGTTGCTTAGATGGCATTGGCGATACTTCTCGACACCACCGTCATCCACGAGCACACACACATTCGAAGACACGAAGCTGAAGCCTCGGTTGGGACGTCCAACTTCTTCCCGTGCCCAACTGACTGCCGCGCGCTGTCCCCTCAAAACCCGCTTTGCTCGCACCGCCGTGCATGTATAGTTACTGCCTTCACTTCGAAAATCTGCCCAAGCTAGCCAAACGCGTCGCAAATTATTCGTCCCTACAATTCTTTCTCTCTTTTCTCGCACGCAAAGGCAGCTCGCAGCGCGCCTGGAAGCGCCCGGTCGTCTCCCAAAAACGAGTAGATGAGGCACAGGCAGTGGCCTCCCCAAGCCGACCTCGCGCGCGAGCTCCCAGCAAGGTCAGTTCGACCAGCTCAAGCTGACCTAGGCATGCGCACTCTCAGCAGGACCAGCTTGACCAGCACGATTAGGAGTTTAACCGGCTCGACTCCAGCTTCACCAGCTTGAATCTCACCTTCACCGAATTGACTTCCAGCTTCGCCAGTTTGACTTCCAGCTTCACCACCACGGCTCCCAGCTTAACCGGCTTTACTCCCAGCTAGACCAGTATGGCCAGCTAAATTTCCAGCTTGATCAGCTAAACTACCAGCTTGACCAACTAAATTACTAGCCTACCAGCTTGACCAGCCTAATTTCAAGCAAAACCTACAAGATGTCATTGCTGTGTTTTTTTTATAAGGCTTCGCAAGTTGAGGTTTCCGCAAGTTTAAAATATTAACATGCTCGTTTTCCTAACGCACATCAACATCTCCGTCACCTGTAATATTCTCTTGCCATGACCGCTTCGCATTTGTAGGCAAATAAATCAGTTTTAGCGCACTGACCAGCGTCAGCGAGCACGCACACGGAAAATCCTGGAGAATCTATCCTCGTCTCTTCCGCCATCGATGATGGTGATGTTTTCCGATTCTTCCCTTTAAAGGGGCGCTGAAGCGGTATTGTATTTCAGGAAACACACCTAAATCGTCGTCATCTGACCTCCAAAACCTTGAACATCGAAATTCTTTTTTATTTGGTGCATGGAGGCTGCAGACAATCATTTTCAAAGTACCGCTGAAGGCCCTCCTTCCCGGAGCGTGGCTTCACAAAAGAAGTGTTCGAAATCTCCGCTTTCGCGCACCTTTAGCGCCTATCAAAGCTATGCACGCGCACTCGTGCTATTTTTAACAAGGGCAGAAAAAGGCGCCACGACTCGCCGTGCTGAGCGGCAAGACGCAGCTCAGCAATGTAGTCGGCACAGACGCTCCGGCAGCACTTGTTGAGCCTGAACCGGTGACCAGTTACCAATGTTCTTAGCCCTAAGTTCCTTCTTTCTTTTTTTTTGTAAGCTTCTCTAAAGTAACTTAAGAAGGGGAGATAAAAGGACATTGAAAGAGGGGCGTACACGGAGGGTTCACATGCGCGGCAGAAGACTGCACGCTTTATGTCGTCGCCCACGATCTGATCAGCCAGCAAGTAGAATTAAAGTTCAGCTGCTCTCTAACGCGTTTTCATTCTTCTGATGTTAATGTTGGGTGCCTCGATCCCCTGTTTTTTATGCTCATTGCCACATGTTATTTACAAAGCCAAACTCTACATCCAATCAAACTGTCTAGATTAATGAAAGGTAAAACACAGCTGCTCAGATGCCCTCATTTCACGGTGTATATATGTTTTTCCGTTAGTAAACTTCAGTTGCAAGTAGCGCTCTGTGTTGTTCGTCTCTTTTACTTGTCCGTTGCTTTTAGCGCTTTTACCCTCGGAACTATGAATCACCAACTAGAAAAAGTGCATACCCTTCTACAGCTGCTCATTCGAACAGATACAATCAAACTTCTGCTCCGTGTCCAGTAATGTTGGGTGCGATTTCGAATATGACACGAGTTTTTTTAAATCTCTGCTTATTTTTAGCTGTGTTAGTTTCGGGCTCTTGCGCACAAGTGTGACGTGAAATTCTCTTACAACATCGGACATGGTGCAAATTAAGTAAGAACAGACAAGGTTGATTCATTGGTTACAATTGGTGCTTACAGCGGAAGCGTCGCAAGTTAAGACTGTTTCACACACCTGCAACTGCTTACGAAAGGAATGGCTTGAAACCTGTTTTAAGTCTCTTGTGACTGTGTGATTGGTCAGACACTCTGGTTGTAAGCAGTTGCAAGTGTGTAAACCAGCTATTACATGAATAAGCTATAGTGGCTTCCAAAATCACAACTTTTCTGTGCCTTCCACGTTTGAGGCAATATGCCCCTTTGCTTAATCCTAGTTCTCGGAATAAACTATTATTTCAACTCGTCAACTTCTTTTAATGTTTATGTAAACTGATGCTTTTCATTGTGAACTTGCCATTTTGCTTTACAGCTCATAGCCATACCGTTCCCACATCTTCACACTGTTCATTTTTGCATGTATGTGCCTCATATTGTCGCGAAGTTTCGCTCGCGCGAGTGTTTAGTCGAGCTTCAATTTATGTTTTTGCCTTCTCCGAGAGTTCGTTCCGTTTCCACGAGACGGTTAATGAATTCCTCCGGAGTTGAGGGGCCCCAAACGTGGGCGAACGTGAACGCTGTAACGCTAATCTTAGCTAATAGAACCCGCGTTGGAAATGTTTTGTCCTGTGTATGTCTGCTTTGGGATCTTTACTGCGGAGGTGGTTTCGCTCTGTGTATGTATAACTCATCTGTCTACGAATGTGCTTTCTATTGTTTATGACTGTTCTTGTGAGCTTCGTTTGGAATGCGTTGTGTCTTGTGTATGCGCTTGTTTTTGGAATGTTCGTATTTGCTTAGGGCTCCAAGCATTTTGAATGGTGCTAAGAAAGCCCCTATTGATTGGTCCTTCCAAAACTTGCTGATTGGTAAACTGGACGACCCCAGAATGCTGCTAAGCTCAATATAAGCGGCCACCGAAGGGCCGTAAGGGACTTGGCTCCCGGATACCAACCCCTGAGATCTCCCTGCCTCTGGAGGCCAACCTGTACGTCCGACCCCCTTCGGCTGTGGAGTCTTCCGCCCGCTGACTCGCAAACCTGGGACCCCTTACGGCTGTGGAGGAGTTCGGCTCGCCCGCCTTTGTGGGGATCCTTGTTTGTCGAGTTTGGCTGTGGTCGGGGCCCCTGCTGAGGATGTGTGTGGTCGAGGAGGACGGCAGGGGAAGTCGCGAGGGGTTTGGAGTAGTACCCCAAAAGTTTAATCTCAAATTATATAATGTGTAAAGTGAAGTAAAATAGTCTTTGTCTATATTCCATAAATACACAGTTGTGTTTGTTAATATCAGCATCTTTCATCAGCGGAGAAGAGGATTCTTATTTTCTTCGTTATATAATGAAGGCCTCGGTTGTTTCAAAGGGACTGACGGGATAACATTATTTGACACCAGCACTGCATTGCAATGATATATATATCAGTGGTTCTCAAATGGGGGTCCGCGAAGCCTTGCCTCATCAGTCAAACCCGTCAATAAAAGTTGTCTTTTTTTTCAGATCGAGAAGGAATTTTTCAATTTTCGGGCGGGTTTTTCGTGTGTACGTCAATAAGAGGAGTCTACTTCACACTATCCCCTAGATAAATCTATTAATTATATCATTATTATTTTTTACCTATACCTTTCCCCACTCCTCACCACGAACGGGGTCCTCCATCATCTCCGCCGACCTACAAGGGGTCCGCGAAACATTGATAGTTGAGAACCACTGATATACACCAACTCGTCTCTGTTACGTCACGGCGCGGTGATGGCGCGTCGGGCGCACTTCCGGTCTGGAGCTGTGGGCGGAAGCCGCCATGGAGCACGTGCATTTCTGTGTTACTTTGGAAGAAACCGGACGAAAACCTGCCTTCTCGTCAAAACGCCGCGACGGGGGCTGTAATAAAAGAGTCGGGAAAGGTTTGATGGTCAGTTTTCATACGTTTTGCGCCCATGCAATAGTGGTCCGACGGCGTCAAAACGCCGTCGGACCACGATTGCTTGGGTGGGAAGCACCTTGTATTTAATTCACGGATACTTGTGGTCGTTAGATTTATTTGTCTTGTTCAAACATGAACGCGGGAAAACCGTCAAGTTGCACGGACCACCTGCGGACTACGGTCACTGCGTCATGATGTTCAAACGGCCGCCTCATCGTACGAGCTGTCGTCTGCTCTCTCAAACGTTTCTGCTTGTCGTCTGCTCGTTCAAACGACAGCGGCCCGTAGACCAAATCTTGACCCGGTAATTGCGATAAGTGCAGACCTCAAAAGGCGTTTAAGTTTGAAGGTTGCTTCGGGTAAGTAGGCTCGGTGTAAACAGTAGATATAAGGAAATGTTGATAATTGTTACCAGTGGCCATCATCGACTTGTTATGCCAGATTCACTTGGTCCGATTCTGCTTGCGACTTTCAGGATCGACGTCGGCATCCCAGCTATGGTTCAGGGTTTTGCAGCCCGAGCGACGTCATGACCGAAAATAGCGAGCTGAACCTCGCCATGTGAATCAGGCTTTGGCGTCCATCCTGCGGCGTCTACGCGGAATGAATCACCGCATGTTACATTATTCCCGCCGAGTTTTGCGGTGTAACGAGCCTCGTTAATTTCGCTGATGCCACTCAAGTAGTCAGACATTCTTAGGAGGACGTAGAATCAACAATTCCAACGCGAAAAAGAGCGCGGGGACTCGCACGGACGCCGACAGCATCCCATTTCAATGGTTTGTCTATGGGCGACGGCGAGCTTCAAGCCCACACCCCATCGCGCATGCGCGGACGTCGGTGGCGTCCGCTAGGGGCGCTCCGGTTTGTTTGTATGCATGAGTTGGTGAATATGTATAGAATGTGGTGAAATAAAAACTTTCCGAGTTCGAAGTATGCAATTTTTTTATTTTTTTTATAGTTCCACTGGGCATGCGTATCAACATCTGCGTACCTCCACCATGAAAGGTTCTCCAATGACACGAGTGTTTCTGACGGTA
>JAZHYW010052927.1:0-28806 GCA_037355805.1 Ixodes ricinus
CCCGAAGGAAAAATCCATCAATGTAACGCTGTCTGGCAGTCGATGTTTTCTAGTGGACACCTGTCTGTGCCTGATTGTACGTCAAGCACGTCTGATTGGCCAACAAGTTACTCTGACCGACAGTCAAACTCCAGTCAGACTCCGCTTGTCGGCTTTCTGATGGTTTCCTGGTGGCAGTCGGCCGCCGCGAAATGCCGTCAAGATTTCTTGGTGGCGATTCTGACTGTACATCGATTGTCTCTGACTGTACGTCAAAAAGCTTTGACGTGCAGACAGACGTACGGTCAAAGGACGTAAAGTTCGTTCGGATACCACTATTTCGTCAAATCTATGAATACGAAAAATAATCTATGCACGAGAAAACGATTTCGGAACGTGAGCCCATAAAACCGCTGATGTTAGAGATATGACAAGCAGGGCACCCGACAACCCTGATCAGAAGCCCGCCGAAACGCCGAACATGCCGAGCACGCCAAACGCGCCACTTTCTACTTTCGCCACTTTCGCTTCGCCCATAGAAGCTTCGCCGAGCTTCCATGAACGATCGCTCTCAACTCGTTTTGTTTGCGCGCTTGTGCCACCCTGTCGATCCAGCCCGGGCTCTACAATGTCTTATGTTTTAGTAGAATTTCTCCTCCACAAGACCCAGTCTGTCGTGACTCGTTTACATGAAAGCGACTTCAGCGCATCGACTCCACTCGTTCTTCGAACGAAGCCGACGCGGCAACGTTTACATGAATGCGGACTAGAAGGTGGCGCCACGCCGTGTCAAAGCTCGAAGTTATGCAGTTCCGGCACCAGCCGCACCACGTTTTCCGGTTCGTCGCACGTGGAGGCATTTCGACGCGTTCAGTGAACGTAAAGATCGTGCCCGCTGTCTTCGGTGCTGTGGAAGAAGTTACGAGACGGAAGAAACATCAGAACCCAAGCGTTTAGTGCTCCAGGCCGGGCCGCCGGGTCACTCTGGACCAGAGGCGACGTGTGTGCGCACGCTTTGAGGACGCCTCCGCGCTTCGCCGCGCCAGACCTCGCCGATCGCGACCGGACCCCGAGTCCGAAAGGCTGCCGACCCATTGCAGTTTGGCTCGGCATCTGGATGCGCTGGTGTGCTTGGTGACAATACTTGGACAACTCGGATACCGCTTGCCCGCCGGAACTTCCCGATGCACTCAACACTGGATACTGTGCTTGTGCGTGCTGTGTGTGTGTTCCGTGCACCGTGTTTGGTGACGACACGCGCCTTGCATTGTCTGTTGCAGTGGGCGGCAGCGCTTCGAGAGTTTAGGTTCTGCGCTCCCGTCGGTCTGCCGGCCGGCGCTCGCCCGGCGGCGACGTTCGCGCTGCGGGCGCACGGATACTGACGCGCCTATCGTTGCCCTGGATGGATACCCACTGACCTCGGCTTTGAATCTTTATATGAGTACAAGCTATACGCACTCCGGAGTGCATTTCGGACGAGATGGCTATACGCACTCCGCTAAACTCGCATAAAACGAATGGTCACAGCGAGCTTCTTCAGCGATGGCTTAGCATAGCGGCTAAGGCGTCCGCTTGTACGCAAGCGGACGCGGGTTCGATCCCCGTGCGAGCCGTACTTCTGTTTTTTTCGTTCTTTTTGTTTTTTGTCGAGGCATTATGTGCGATGTTTACGACATTTCTTTTTGCGATAATTTTGTCGACGAAACTTCGCAGAATTAAATGGACTTCCTTTCCGGGGTGCGATCGAGGACAGCGGGGCTTGGGTTGCCTGGCCGGACGCTGCGAAGCGGCGTGTACTGGTGTACGTTTTGTAATTAGCAGCCGATACTGTCGCCGCGAAGCGGCGTGAACGCAGGCGGGGGCTGCGGTTAACACGCTCCCCAGTGATACACGCGCCGTTCGAAAAGGGGGCCCGACGGGCATGAGTTCTCGGCGGAGTGCGTATAGCCATCTCGTCCGAAATGCACTCCGGAGTGCGTATAGCTTACTCTCTTTATATAGTGCGAAGCTGCCGACCCATTGCAGTTTGGCTCGGCATCTGGATGCGCTGGTGTGCTTGGTGACAATACTTGGACAACTCGGATACCACTTGCCCGCCGGAACTTCCCGATGCACTCAACACTGGATACTGTGCTTGTGCGTGCTGTGTGTGTGTTCCGTGCACCGTGTTTGGTGACGACGCCTGGACGACCGTGTGCGCCGCCGGAATTACCGCTGCGCTCACCACTGGACTCTACAAAAGTATTTCGTGCTATGCCCTTAGCCGTTACAACCGAGAGATCGTCGCAATTTCAGACCCAGTCCGCCTGGGTCTGAAATCGCGACGATCTGTCGGTTGTAACGGCTAAGGGCATAGCACCAAATTCTTTTGTAGAGTCCAGTGGTGAGCGCAGCGGGAATTCCGGCGGTGCACCGCCTGGGTCTAAAATTGGGGCTGGAAATGCGCGGTTTCAGGGTGGATACGAACTGGTGCCCCAATTTTGGGTCTAGGCGGAACCGGCATTTTTCATTCCGGCCTGTATCTGACATTTTCGTACGGGTCCCTTTTACCTGAAAAACGCAAATTTGGAAGGTACATTCCATCAAAGACCACCACATACGTAATTTGGGACATTCCATCAGTGGCAGTCAGACGTCATCTGATGGACCATCAGGGCACGTTCCACCAGGGCTGCTGACTGGCAGTCAGACGTCATCTGATGGACCATCAGGGCACGTTCCACCAGGGCTGCTGACTGGCAGTCAGTGTCCCAAATTACGTACCTTGATGGAATTTTCAATAGGGGAGGGAGGGAGGAGGAGGAGGAGGAAGAGGAGAAGGGGAGGAGGTGAGGAGCGGGGGAGGAGTAGATGAGGAGGGAGGAGGAGAGGCACACCGCTCCCTTCGTACCCTCCCTGCCTCCTTCTCAAGAGCTGCGCTCTAATTCCGCATTACAGGGAGTTGCAAACGTCTTTCATTTTTCATTTTAATTTCATGGCAACGTAAACACCTTCTAAAGGGTCTTCACATGAAAGGAGGGTTGAACAAACAATAAACGTGGTTGCCGGAAACATTATTCGCAAGTTCATGTTGGCATTCCTTGAGTGGCACTCAGGAAACCTATGAGTTCGTGTGCCTAATTAATTTTTCCTACACTTGACAATATATTCATTTGGTCAAGTCTTTTGTCCTGCACTGCACCGACCAGTTCATTATCTGGCAGCCAGCTGGTTTAATGACATATAGCATTGTGACAAAAGCTAATGTAGCAATACGTGCAGCTCACTTTTTGCATATAGGTGCCATTAAGTACTGCCTTAGTGATCCACTTCCCTTTTACCGCACTGGACGAAGTAGCTGTTCACGACTTGAGGGCCGCCTGCAACGAGAAGAGACCTGTGCGCGGAGTGGAGGGATACACTCCGTTGATTAAACTGCTTGGTTTCTCTGCTGTTTGGTCATGGCGCCCGGACTATATTCACTGCATCCTTTTGGGTGTTGCACGCCAAATGACCGAGTTGTGGTTTTCAAAAAATTGGGTCAGAATACTGCATAGGCGATGCATCCATAATGGCAGCTGTACGTGAGAGGCTGTGCTGTATTCAGTTACCAGAGTGCATAACCGACAACCTAGATCATTGCTCACAAGAAAACACCGGAAGGTTGTCGAATGGCAACACTGGTTGCTTTATTACAGCATTCTATGCATTAGTGGCTTCCTGGATCTACACATACTTGGATTATTGAAGCCTGGCTGTGGCGGGTATGTTCCTACTTTTGAAGAATGTAGTTACACAAGCGAAAGTAGCAGAGAACACGAAGCTGCTCACAAAGTTTGTTGTTGGTGTACAGTTCCTGTGCGGAAACTCTTAGATGACTTATAATAAGATGACGCAACCAGCTTTAGGCAGACTCTAAAGCTGGTCACGTCGTCAAATGGTGTCGCCCTCCATATCGCGACTTGGCTACTTCTGCACACCAGCTTCTCTGCTTTGAAGGATTTGAACTCGGATCATGCTATCCCACTGTTAGGAATGCCAAACAAACAGTGCAATGACAAGCTCATTCCTCTTGGGAAAACCTGAATCAGTTGAACAAGCCTTGGTGTATGAACGTGTGCAGCTGAATAGTCGCGAGAAAGTGGAGTTTAGGAGAATAAAAATCAGTGGCGCTACTGTATGCTCAGAAATATACGACAGACAGCTACGGATTGACAACACTTAGCAATTATGCCGCGTGATGGCGCATCATGCTAAAATTCAAAGAATATTCTGCTGCACGGAACCGACTGGAGAAAAAGTTCTTTGGTTTGACAGGTGCTTATAGGACTGACCACGTGCAGCCATATGTGCCGCTTTGGGTGGCAAAGAGAATTTTCGGGATCTTGTCATTATGAATGATCGTGAAACGACAACTTGCAGCCACCCAGTTTGATTTGTGTGCATGTGTAAGTGGAGGAACCAGCGGGAACAAAACAATTCTTAGGGCTAACATGAAAGTTTGAGACACTCTTCTGAAGGAGATGAAGTGCCGCCTTGCTCACTTTTTTATGTATTTACAGTTGCGTGTGTGCAACGAAAAATAAAAGTGTTGATTGACTCTGGTCGGCCAGTCAAACACCATAGTTATGTGGGAACATGGTCTCGTCATTTGCTCAATTAGAATTTAAGACTGGGCTCAGTTGGTGTATACTTATAGACTATTTGCACGAGAGATGTATCTCCGCGGCGAAAACTTGAAAAACCGGCTACGTCACAAACCTGCGGAGGATTAGCCGCGACGAGAGGGACGACACTCGGAGATAACCGGGCTAGCATTCGCACGACGGAGTCGGCTATGCTTTCCGTCGAGGAGCGGCGAAGTGCGAAACGAAGAGCAAAAGAGCAAAACAGCGCTGGTTAGTTCGTCGCAATTTCTATCCGGACGAGACGACGCGAAAGGCGACGGGTGTTCTGCGAGCCGACGACAGGCCCTCCGCGGTTATCCGCGGGTGGGGACAAAGGGTGATGGGTGACGTGACTTCCAAACTCGATGACGTATGCCCGCTCTCAATGAGGCGCCGTGGGATTCTACAAAGGCAAATCCAGAACTCCGTTGTTGTTGTTTTTTTGGGGGCGGAAAATTTTTAAGGATACTATTCTCTTATTCTTTTTGTGCAAGGGGGGTCCACCCATGTGAAATTGCCCTCGAGAAGGAGAGAGGGAGGGGGGGCGACCTTGTTTGGGAGGGGGGGGCGGCCGTCCCCGTCTCGCCCCCCCCCCCGCGGATCCGCACTGCGTGGGAAAAACCCTGTCGTGCGATTACACCATTCGTGGGATGAGGAAAACACCACAAAATGAGGGAGCATAGCAGAAGGAATGCAAAAGTGACAGTTTTAGTTTTTTTAATAACGCCAGTAGTTGATTCATTAGCTTGCGTTTGTTTAAATCTTGCAGTATGACAGATTTCTCTTTGCAGTGCATTTATTTTTCAACACAGGTGCAATTCCAACCAGAGCAGGAGTTGCCCCGGCAGGAAATGGCCTTTCTGACAGCTTGATATTATTCCTCAACTGCCTGGGAAACATCCAGCTGGGGACCTTGCACTCCGAGCAAGTAAAACTGTTGCTCCAGCTGGAACTTGGTTTCTAGCAGGTAGCATAATTTCCGGCTATAAACAAAACGTTCCAGCCGGTGCTGGCTAAAAAATTTAAGACGTTTACAATCTTCTGTAACGCCAAATTAGCGCGCAGTTTTTGAGGAGGAGAGGGTACGTGAGACTTATCAATGCTGATATGCTGGGCTAGTTGGTATGTGGTCTTGGGTTGGCAAAGGCATAGTTGGCGCTTATTAGACGAGGACAACAGAAAGGAGAGACGACAAACACGAGCGCTGACTGCAACGCTATTTAATCAACATGGAAATGTTGGCATTTATACACACTTCGATCTATTCCATCAGCCAACCCCAGGCCTTGCCGCCGCTCGCATGAACTGCGCTTCCCTTATCGAAGAGGTCGATAGATGCGACGCTGACACACCCCCACACCTGCCCTTTTTATCTCATCCAATGAGATTAGATAAAAGGGCAGGTGTGGCTGTCAGCGTCGCATCTATCGACCTCTTCGATAAGGAGGTGCAGTTCATGCGAGCGTAGCCTGGCAAGGCCGCAGGAGTGTAGCTGATGGAATAGGATCTCGAAGTGTGTATACAAAACAAAATGTCAAACTTGTCACTCACGGTCGCCTTTGGGTCAACTTTTTGACAGTTTCTTTTCAGCCTGAACCATGTCTATTTCTCATTATGCGTTTTCTTTTTTTCGAGACGATGATGACGATGATGGTGATGATTCCTGCACGGCATCGTGCGAGACGCTTTGTCACAAAAACATCTGCACTATGTCAGAGAGCGTCACCTCTGTCGCCAATGGTTCGCTGCCACCTAGCGGTTGTCGACGCCGACCAAAATTACTAAAACGCTCAGTTGGGAAACTCACCCGTCGAAGCCCTGGGCCGCTGGCGTCCACCAAGACCAGGCTAAATACGATAACAGCGCCACCCTTTACCGACGAGGTTGGAACATGAAGGTTGCTTTTACGCATAGCTACTGCAGAGATGGCCCTGCGGGATCCCGCCTACCGGCCCTTGCCCGACTCGACGTGCAGGCGTCCGCAGTTCCACGGCGTGGACGCTGCAGTGAGAAATAGCGCGGCGTTGCGATCGCCATTAGCTCGGTTCTCGAGTACAGGATCAGAGCCCAGTTCTTTCAAGCCAGGCTCCATGGCAGTGCTCCCAACTGAGTGGTTCTAGTTAACGTTGACGCCGACTCATCGGGAAGCAATGGCAACAAAATTGCATAGGGACCAGTGTGCCCGTCGTTATTACGACAGGATTTAGGGCTGTTGCAAATTCCGAAAGCTTTTTTCTGTGGAGCAAATTTGTCGAAGGGGAACCTGCGGTACGAGTCGGGCCACGTTTAAGACGTGAAGGATATTTCCGTTCACGACAAACAAGTATATAACGTGACGGCGCGCTGTACGCCGCAGGCCCAGCTCAGCGGTCCTGGAAAAAAGCATTCAACTCTGCGAAAGTCAATACAATGAAAGTCGGTTCTCCTGGTAGGCTATTTGGTGACTCTTCTAAGGTAAGCTCATCATTGTGTTCTGACCCTATTGAAAAATCCGGCAAAATATTCCAGTGACATCCGGTGAAAACGGGTGAGTTTTTACTCGTTTTCATGGCGAAACCAGCGTGGTTTACGTCTGTACAGGAAGTTTTGCCGGCAGTTACTATCGTTACCAGACGTACCCGGCTTTGCTGGAAGTTTTACTGGCATCCACACTCATTTACCGGACTTCCCTGAAAGTCGACGCGGAGGAAACGGCTAAAGTCAAGACGAGCCGAAGACTGAGTGTGTAATGGAGGTCGCCAATCCAACGACATTCTCGTGAGTGTTTTAGGCCAAAGCGACGTTGCAATCCGCAGAAGTGCGCACAGCGAACTGTTTTGAAGATTTGGGAAGAGTGGGGCAGCGATCGCCGGCCACTACTATTTGCGACAGGAAAAAGTGTCTGAGGCAGTGCAGGTACGAGACCGCTCGGCCAGAGCAGTCTCGACCTGGGACTGAGTGTGTAATGGTGGCCGCCAAGGCAATTGCATTGTCGTGAGTGTTTCAGCACAGGATGACGTTTGTCACAAACTTTGGCCGCGAACGACGTTCCTCGCCGGACCTTTTCTTTGTATCTCTTTTTCTGTTCGCCGGTGCTGCTCCACCAATTTTCGTTCTACGTGGGTCTCCCCGTTATGCGACCTCGCCCGGGAAGACAATCCCGGTTCGTCCTGCTCTAGTGCGGAGCACATCAAAACAGTATTCCCCAACAGAAAAGGTCAGATTGTGCCTCAACTTGATCAAAAATAATAACAGTCGGTTCTCATCCGAAAGTTGATCTTGCCGTCTCGATGTATCTGGAAGCGAGCTCAGCAACAAAGCGAACGACGAAAATATATGATGAGCTTATGCTTACCAGCTTCGCCTCATTATCACAGAACAGAGCCGTACCCCGTAAAGCAGGGCTTTCTTTGTACACCGACCCAACTCCTCGATCACAAACCGACATTTTGTCCGGCCCACATCATTCATCTAGCATCATTTTATGGCAGACGAGAGTTGCTGCATCTCCCTCCAAGTTGCAACAAGGGAAAAGGCTACATGGTCGAAAAGCTTATGCCTTCATCCTCGGTCATGGTACAAGCCTGCAGAAATGCGAATGCATGTAACAATATTAATTCTAGAAATAAAAGTCAATTGTCCAAGTTATTTCTAGGAATTTTGGTGGCATGTGGGGTGTACCAGATTAATTTTAAGGGTACATAATTTTCGTTCTTCATTTCTAATACTTTTTACAGAGGTCAATAGGTTTGTCTGCTTTCTCAACACATCCCCCTGCAGCTGAACGCGTTTGCGCCATTCGTATGCCAGCCCCAAATGCCCTGTGGGGACCGCTTTTTAAGAAGTGTGTTGCAACACCACCATATTGGATACTGACAAGGCCTGCCTACTCTCCCTCATGATGTCGCACTAAGGCATCAATAACGCGCACCACAGCTGTTGATCCGCTGTTCTCGCATTGCTTCTCCTACTCGCATGATGTGTTGCAACACCGCTTGGATCGGACATGAGCACTATGCAAGCATTCGGCTAGGAATCGTGTTCAATCAAGATTTCACTGACGAAACCTGAGTAGCAGCAGGTACTAATGCAGCACTCTTTTCCAATTTGTGCCCCGCACTCAAATGAGTCGAAGAAAAGGAAATCCGGTGTCCACAAAAACGCTCGATGGCAACTGGTGAAACTTGACAGGGCTACTATTCTAGCCACATACATGCGCCTAGCTCTAACCGTGCACAAAGTAACGTGTTGTTTTTAAAGGGGCGCTAAACAAGATTCTGCGATCATCTGTTCTTGGTTGTAACCAATTCTATGGGCCGTAAGCATCCTAAAAATCCAAAAATACAATCATGCAGCGACGATTTTTAAATAAAAACGTGATGAAGGGTCGAGACTTACTACTTTCTGGGCGTATTTTCAGCTCAGAAAGGGGTGTGTCACCACTGCAGCGGTTAGGGTGAAACCGTTTGGCAGTGTGGCAAGGCCTCTGCCAAACAGACTGACCTCTTGGTCCCGCCTGGGTCCTATACATACCCTTTGGCGAGGACCGGTGGCGCCCCTATTGGACCACGGGAAGTTGTGCGGTAGTAATCCGGGAGGGGGCGTCAGCGGGTTCAGATCTGTTGGGAGCCACCTGAACCACAGGCGCTTCTTTATTGCCAAAAGCGTTAAAGCCAAAGAATACAAAGGGAAGGCTTGGCCATGACCTCTTGTCACTGCGTGGACTAGGGCCTGGTTGTCGCTGTTGATTGATGGTTGTGTCAGGGGAACCAAAGAGGGCTGCGATGCACAGGGCTGTCGGTTCTCGAGGTAGATCCCTTGAGGCTTGGGACCGACGATGGCCACATCGCCGGAAACCAAACAAACCCCGATCCCAGCGTCACTGGCGTCACTGCAGCAGTTTTTAGGGGTTCCGGTCTCCGCAACGGTACTGTGTGGGAGAGCTCTGCTGCCAGATCCCCTTGAACTTGAGAGTCCATTGATGGTCCACTGGTTGACCTGTCGTTGCCACCGTGAACATTGGCTTGAGGGCATGGTAGTGGGCCTTGTATAACGAAAAATAAAAATAAAATGCCCAGCGACCGGTTGTGCGTTGGTAAGTTTTCCTGTGTTGGGGTGTCGCATGGACCGGGAGAGTAGCCTCTAGGTCTCGAAGGCGACTGGTGGTATGTGCAAGAGTCTTGTCGGCACCGTTGAGCAAGAATACCGAAAACTTGGTTGTTTGGGTGGGAGGAAGACGGTGTCCTTCACACGGTGTCCTTCATGTTCAACCGTAGTCCATAGTTCTGTAGGAGATGTGCCAAGTGGTTTGTAAGGTTTTGAAGGATCTCAGGATCACTATGTGCAAGCAAAAAATTATCAAGATGCTCCAGGCCCAAAGTCCTTTACTACGGATGTAGCGCGTGATGGCATTTGCCAGCATTTGCATGTTGAAGGGTGCTGGTCCTAATTCCCAAAGGTAGGACTGTGAAGCGGTAGTAGGTACCATCAAGTCTGAATGTTGTAAGTTGGCGTGCTGAAGGGTGTAACCCAAAGTGGTAGAAAAGCTTCTGCCAGATCGAGTTCCTTCAAGAAAGCACATCTGGGTATGGGGTTAATCTAGATTGCCACGGGAAGAGGTGAAGCTGGAATTTTGGTGCCTTTAGATGGGGTGTTAAGGCTGCGCAGTTGAGAACGAATCTACTCTCAGTTGCGTTCTTAGGAACGACCTGAATGGGGTTTAAGTAGGGTCCGCGGTTTGTTTCCTCAATTACGCCTGATTCCAACGTAGATGCTACTGCTTCCCTTAGGACTGGCAGTTGGTCGTGTTTTGGAGGCTGATTGTTCACAACGGAAGACTTGCCCATGAGATGTGCAAGTTCGCAGGACTAGCGGGGGGATGGTAGCCAATGGCGTTTCCAAGACTCCCCCAGTCGACAGACGAGGGGAGACTTTTCCTGACGGGCCGGAAAGGGGGTCCAGAAGGGCGCGCGGCATAACGTCTCGTATCGTCCTCATCTGGTGTATCCTGTTCAGTGTCGTCAGGGAGTCTGTAGGGATATCGTGAGCTTCAAGCCATTTAAGGATACGTTCGGCTCCTAAAGCGAAGAGTGTCATCTTCTGATTGTGTAGTCTCAAGGGACTCGAATCAGTAGAAGAGGGTGATGCAATCTGAAGCGTGGGGAAGAAGTCCCACTTCCACAAGGGCTTGTGCCAAGATATCGTTTTGAGGAATGAGATCTTGGACAACGGCAAGATTGGCACTCCATCGATAACCGCGACAAGTGGTTGAGCTGGTCCCGTTATGAACGAAAGTTTTCCAGAGGGCCTTGCTCTGCCTCGAGTTGTTGCAAAAGTGCAAGGCATTCCTGAGGCGGTTGAACTGCGGACGGGGGAGCGACGAACGGTGCGTCACTCCCCTCCTTTCTTTCCTTTCTTTTTTAGAGGACACCGCTGCTCTGGTGGACTTTGTGTTGGGTGGCCTTGGGGGTGAGGTCTGCGGAGAGTCTCGTCGTCGAGGCCGGCTGGGTCTGGTGCTGGGAGCACCGAGGAGGTTGGTGGCCGAGGGATCGGCGCACGTCCCTCGAGAGGCAGTGGTTCATCCACCCTGGGCAACGTGGTACAGTAGTCGGACCCGGTCTAAGATCCGAATTTACGGCGCAGGGGAAAGTCCGAGACACACACAGTCCCACACTTCGACGTAGTGCTCGAGAAGCTGGAGCTCAATGATGTCGCGACGTCCAAGGTTGGTGGACTGCCTTGCGGCTGTCTGGACGGGCTGGAATGCTTCTGCGAGGTCCCTTCTTGTGGGGAGGTCGTTGACTGTGAAGACGAGCTGGGCAGGCCTTGTGGAGTTGGAGGTCTGCTCAGAGAAGGCAGCGAGAGTGACCACCGTGGGTGGATAAGGCTGCTGTCTCGGGCCAAGGGGTCCTGGATACTGCTGGAAGGGCCTTGCCTGAGCGAAAAATCCGCTCGGAAAAGATGTTTTCCCGACCTTTCATCGCAATATAAATCAGAAAATCGGCGTCGCGTGATTGTATGTTTTTTAGGATGATTAGGGTTTGTAGAATCAGGTAAGACCAAGAACAGACGATCGCCGAAACCTCTTTAGTGCCCCTTTAAATACCAGGTCAGTTGCCTGAAAGTGCTGCTTACATCGGCCGTTAATTGCAGAGAGACTGGCCGCTTTGCTGGCTCATCCTCCATGGATATGTCAGCTTGGGATGCACTTTTCCTGGGCGTGGCAGCCGCTTGTGTGTCTCTCCTAAGTTGCCTGAAGAAAGTTTATCACTCAGCGGCAATCACACCTCTATTTTACTTGATCACCTGTGTGCTTTAACATACTGCTTGACTGGTAAACTAGGACACAATCAGTAAGACCACTGTGTGCATCAAAAAGAAAACACTAACCTCTCGTGCCGTTTAGCGAGTCTCATTCCAGCTGTCATTAAGTCTGCTCTGTCGTTTCTTACAGCCCATAAAATGCTTGCTGCAGATGTTCGAATTTGGTGAGGGGTTCAGGATGTTCCATCGTCATTAAAGAAAGGCATTTTACTAATTGACTGTTGTAGAAATCGTGTGCTAATTGCAAACGAAAAAAACGACACTCACGCATCCGCGCACAAGTCTCACAAACGTCGCTCGGCGTCTGCCTCATAAGGTTTCCCTGGTAACTCTAAAACTTTGTCCTGTGCGCGTTTCTGTACCTTCTGTGGCACCCAACAACGCGAGCAATTGTTCAGGCATTTATACGTTGGCCCAGGCATTTTCCAAAATCACAATCGGAAGCTTGCACGAACGTATATATATAATCTGAGTGCAGCGGCTAAAAGCGTCAACCGATGAAAATAATATGTTTGCCTCTAGGGGTGCCCTGGTCGGGGCTTGAGTTACTCCCGCTCCTCTCGTATATGAGTCTCATTGTAATATTTCGGAATACGTGTAGTGCCTGGAGCCTAAAAATATAAATACATTTCCCTGCCGCGATTCTGGCGAGACCGGCGCCTGTTCCTGCAGCTACTGCTTCTGCAAGGAGGCAGTCGAGGAAACCAAAGAAGACGCGAGTTGGGACGCAGCAACAAGACGACCCTCCGCGTCCGCTCGTCTTAACCGCCAGCATGTGTACGCCCAACCACCAGGATCCCAGCATCCGTCAGCATGACACATCGTCCCTCGTGACGCACTCAGTTACCACATTCGGAACCACCTTCGACGCTTGGGCTAGACGACGGTAAGCACACCAACCTAAGACGAGCTTCAGGCACTCCGGAAGTAGCCAGATTTTCTACGACGCCGTCGCGTCTGCGTCTTCCTAGATAAGCAGGCGAGTCTGCAGGACTGTACCAACCTCATACACCCTAAAAGGTCCCAGGGTAGCCAAAGTGTGACACGTAGTATAGGGGCATGTGTCTCTTCCCACATTATTCTCAAAGTGTCCTGAAAAAACGAAACCTCTTTGCGCACGTGGACAGCTGGACCCGAATCACTCAGAACGAACGGCCGGTGAAGAGACGAGCAGGAGAAGGTCCTCCCGCAGCTGTTCCTGGTCCTATTCCAGTGCTGCAAGTGCAACTAGCAAACCATGGTCCCTTCGTCCAGTCTCAGAACCATGGAGCTCAAGCCAACACCCTGCCCCCAGTGCTGGAGCCCAGGCCCTTCACTTTCACCAGGAAAGTGGTGAAGAGATCGCATGGCGACTGCGCTGCTGCCATATTTCTTTGACAATTTCCGCACGCGGCTTACGAATGGGCGCGGATCCAGACAGCACAATTGTGCCGCCCGCAGACCCAGCCAAGTAGAATGTGGACAGTACAAATGGTTGCGCTTTTAGCCGCAGCTAAAGTATACTCATACGTCATACAACAAGACGCCGGTGTTCGCTGCTTACATGACAAAGATTATCATCGGACACGTCTCAAGGATGCTCCAAGCATGAGCGCGTCATACACATGTAAGCTCTGAACATGTCTCTGGACAGTTTCTGAATGACCAATGTAATAAGACAGTCCTACCAAAAGGAACCCTCCCCATACATTCTCTGCAGATTTTCTTTTGTACGATGTATTATAAGTGCGACCGCGGCATTACCCTAATGGTGGGCATAAAGGTCCGCTAGCACATGCACCTCAGCGCAAGCTCCAGAACTAAAAAAACCATGCTCCGACTTTGCTGTATATATCGACGCTGTGTCAGTAGAGATGGGTCGCTCAGGAGCGAGCCGGATCTTCTGAGCCGCTCTTTTTAAAGAGCGAGTGAGCCGTGGCTCAGTAAAAGTGAGCGGCGGTTCTTTTGGGAGCCGGTTCTCTCTCGTTCAGTCAGCCGTGCCGAGTCCCGAGTCAGAGCCGGGTCAGGGCTGGGCATTGGCCGGGTCTTTTGCCGGGTGCGATTTGCACGCCATCTATTAGTAGTGCGGGAAAGCAACTCCATTCCGTTCCTGCTGCCATGACGACGAAAACAGCCTTTTCGTTGACAAAAGTGGCACCTTCCTGCTAGGGCCGTAACTGAATGGGGCGTGTTCGCGCTAGCGTCGACAATCTGCGAAACATAAACAGGCGCGGTAACAACAAGGACCGCAAAGCAGACGACATCGGTATCCCTCGAGAAAAACATTGCAAAATGTCTCGACATAACCTACTTTTAATCGATTGAATGTGTCCATTCACATATGTTTCGTCATGTTAAGTACTTTGATAAATAACGTATTGTGCAGCTGATACTTCAAATTATTTCGCATCAATTTTGTATGAATGCGCATGTCTATAACTGAAGACGCCAGCTCTGAAAGACATATTCACGATTTGTTGGTCGTTAGTTGTTCACTAACAGTGACATTTTGAAGCACCAGTGCAAAAACAGGAAACCTGAAGTAATGACGATTAAGTTCTCGTTTCTTGAACAATACATCGCATTCTGTCTTTTAGAGTATCATAAGCATTCTATCCCCAATATCACAAAATAAATGCGTCATTGACAATTCAAAAATCGCGCCTTTAAAATAAGAAATTGATAAATTTATTCTCCATACACACTGGAAGTACCTATAACACGGCTATTTACTAATGCATATTTTTTAATACCAAATAACTAGACTGCATAGCACAGGTTGCAGTGTAACCTGTGCTATGCAGTCTAGTTATATGGCTTTGAAAAAAGGATATATGCATGAGTAGAATAACAGTGTTATAAGTAGTTCACTGCTACCTTCGAAGCGCCGCACCAGCACACGATGCACGATCGGCGAGAATCGTGAGACATCGTTCGAACGGCAGCGGTCAACGAACGGCGCCATCCGTGGACCCGGCCACCCGGCTCCGACAGTACGGTTCGGGACATCTACGGGCACGGCTCAGTGAACGAGAGAGAGCGGACTTTCTCTCTCCGAAAGAACCACGGCTCACTCGTTCTTTAAAGGAGCGGCTCAAAAAGATCCGGCTCGCTCCTGAGCGACCCAGTCACCGAAGTGAGCCGGTGAGCCGTTCAAATGTGCCGGTTCATTTCAGTGAGCTGAGCCGTTCCGAGCCGCTCACTGAAGTGAGCCGTTTGCCCATCTCTACTGTGTCAGTGCTCCGATGCATGAGAAGCCAAACCGTTCTTGCTTACACACAAAATGCAGCGCCAACATGTCTGCTACAAGTAGCGCTGATGCAAGTGGACTTTACGTTATATCAGTGCTCAGATGCGTGCGTGAATAGGCTTCTAGTAGTTTCACAGCACTATCTATGGCCGTGTGGCTAGTTACTGTAAGCGAAAAATAACCGCCAATAGTTCGGGCTAATCCGACACGAAGCACCACAACTTGTATACCTTCTGGAAATGGGTCCAATAATTTCGTCTACCAATTTTCATTATATACATTTTTTGCAGTGTTACTAAGAGCTGGTTTTGTACCCACACAGGCCCGGCGGCGCTTCGGTCAAAGTTCCTCCCAAGGGTGACAACGAATACCCCAGTGAGTGCTTGCCAAGATGTGAATAAACGCCAGGTTCAACGGAACCAGTGTGTTTTGAAATGTCGAGACCCGGCGCATTGGAGCAACGTATTTCCGTTCAACGGTCTGCGACGGTTGATCGACTTTGACAGGTTATCTAAGCTCACATTGATAGGACTACGAAAACCTTAGTACAAATGCACCGAACACAGCGTCTGCTATAGCTGGTACTTTCCGCAGTCCGTGGCACGATGCGCGATACAACGCAATATTTTACGCGACACAAGAAGCGTCAAATATTACCAATGACCCCGCGTATTTGTACGATTTGTTGCTTTCCCACAAGAAAACTTAGTTGTCTAAGGGTTGTAAATAGCTTTAATGAAAAAAATGGAGCAGATAAACGAATTGAGGTATATTTTGCGAATGAGTATCCTTGTATTATGGTAAAGATACGAGAATTTAACAATGCTGCAAAGGAACCAAAAGCTTGTACAAAGTAAGTATAGGTTATTTTGTTGCTATGACTAACAAGATTGCTCAAACAGAACATATTCCTATTGAAATAGTTAACAGGTCAAGTTTTGGGCATAATGCTCCCCCCTCTCCCCCCTCCACCCCCTCCCCCCCCCCCCCCCGGCAATGCCGGACACGAGAGCGGCGGCCGAACGCGCGGTCTTGTGAAGTGCCAGTTTAACCAGTTTAAATTAATACACAGAATAAACAGGCCAAACTCACCAGAAAAGTCAAATCGGCATCCAATTTATTATTTGCGTACTCGCGGCTTGCTCACATGAGCTCAGTCGCTGCACATCCTCGGCGCTGAGACAGTACTAACCGACGTACAGACAGTGGTTCTCGGTGCCAAACAAACAATCTTATTAAAACTACATTGCTTATCTGTCAACACAAAAAATACTAGACACACGCCAAAGACCGGCAGTAACAATAGAAAATACTACACGGATGGGTGAAGCGAACCTAGGGGTCCCGCCAGTGATGGGGGCACAGCGGCCTCTTGCGTAGTCAGCAGAGGCGAGAACATCCGGTGGCTTGGATGGCATTGGCGATACTTCTGGGCACTACCGTCATCTACAAGCACGCACACGTTCAAAGACACGGAGCGAAGCCTCAGTCGGGACGTCCGACTTCTTCCCGCGCCCAACGGACTGCCGCTCGCTGTCCCCTCAAAACCCGGTCTTGCTCGCACCGCCGTCCAAGTATAGTTACTGCCTTCCCTTCGAAAATCTGTCCAATCTAGCCAAACGCGTCTTAAATTATTCGTTCCTATGCCACTCTTTTTTCTTTCTCACACACAAAGGCAGCTCGCAGCGCGCCTAAAGCGCCCTGTTGTCTCCCGAAAACGGGTAGATGAAGCACAGGAAGTGACCTCCCTAAGCCGACCTCGCACGCGAGCTGCCAGCAAGGCCAGTTCGACCAGCTTAAGCTGACCTAGGCGTGCGCACTCAGCAAGACCAGCTTGACCAGCACAATTAGAGTTTGACCAGCTCGACTCCAGCTTCACCACAGCTTGTCTCCCAGCTTCTCCAAATTGACTTTCAGCTTCGCCAGTTTGACTTCCAGCTTCACCTACCATGACTCCCAGCTTCACCAGCTTTACTCCCAGCTAGACCAGTATGGCCAGCTAAATTACCAGCCTTATTTCAAGCAAAACCAACAAGATTTCGTTGCTGTTTTTTTTTTCAATAAGGCTTCGCCGTTTGATGTTTTCGCAAGTTTCAGATATTAACATGCTGGTTTTCCTAACGCACATCAACATCTCCGTCGCCTGTAATATGCTTTTGCCCCTGACCGCTTCGGTTTTGTAGGCAAACATATAAGTTTTAGCGCACTGACCAGCGTCAACGAGCAGGCACACGGAAAATCCTGGAAAATCTATCCTCTGTTTCCTCCGCCATCGATGATGATGAAGTTTTGCGGTTCTTCCATTTAAAGGGACGCTGAAGCGGTTTTGTATTTGAGGAAACACACCTAAATCGTCTTCATTTGACCTCCAAAACCTTGAACATCAAAATTAATTTTTAGAGCGCAGCTCTTAGGCGCCCGTGTCAGGCTTGAGCGACGTCGGCGTCGGCGTCGGGGTCGCCGTCGCCGTCGGCGTAACCGCCCGAGGTCACGTGGCCCCCAGGTCACGTGACCCCCCAGGTCACGTGGTCCCCCAGGTCACGTGGTCCCCCAGGTCACGTGACCCCCTGGTCACGTGACCTCCCGAGGTCACGTGATGATGATGATGACGATGCGGATGCCGATGACGTCATCAGTGACGTCACTGATGACGTCATCGGCATCCGCATCGTCATCGTCATCATCACTGATGACGTCATCAGTGACGTCACTGATGACGTCATCGGCATCCGCATCGTCATCGTCATCATCATTGATGACGTCATCAGTGACGTCAAGTGACCCCCCCTGAGGCCATGTGACCCCCTTCCCCTTCCCCGAGGTCACTTGCCCCCCCGTACCCTCCCCCTCCTCCTCCTCAAGAGCTGCGCTCTAATTCGGCGTTACAGGGAGTTGTAAACGGCTTTCACTTTTTATTTGGTGCATGGAGGCTGCAGACAATCATTCTCAAAGTAGCGCTGAGGGCCCTCCTTCCCGGAGCGTGACGTCACAAAAGGAGTTTTCGTAATCTCCACTTTCGCGCATCTTTAGCGCCTATCAAGAGCTATGTACGCGCACTCTTGCTATATTTAAAAAGGGCAGAAAAGGCGTCACGACTCGCCGTGCTGAGCGACACGACGCAGCTCAGCAATGTAGTCGGGCACGGACTCGCCGGCAGCACTTGTTCAGCATGAACCGGTGGCCAGTTACCAATGTCCTTAACCCTAAGTTATTTCTCTTCTTTTTTTGTAAGCATCACAAGAGATACTTAAGAAGGGGAGATAAAAAGACATTGAAAGAAGGGTGTACACGGAGGGTTCACATGCGCGGCAGAAGACTGCACGCTTCATGTTGTAGTCCAGCTGCTCTCTAACGTGTTTCGCATCTTCTGATGTTATTGGTGGAGTGCCTCCCCTGTTGTTTATGCTTGCTGCCACATGTTATGTACAAGGGCTACATCCATTGTTTATGCTCATTGCCACATGTTATGTAAAAAAGGCTACATCCATTGTTTATGCTCATTGCCACATGTTATGTAAAAAGGCTACATCCATTGAAACTGTCTAGATTTATTAAAGGAAAAACACAGCTGCTCACATGTCCTGATTTCAAGGTGTATATACATGTATGTTTTTCGGTCAGTAGACTTCAGGTGCAAGTAGCGCTATGTGCTGTTCGTCTATTTTACTTGTTTGTTGTTTTTTTAGCGCTTTTACCCTAGGAACTATGAATCACCAGCTAGCCCAAGTGCATACCCTTCTACAGCTGCTCATTCGAACAGATACAATCAAACGTCTGCTCCGTATCCAGTATTGTTGGGTGCGATTTCGAATCCGACACAAGTTTTTAAATCACTCGCTTATTTTGCAGCCGTGTTAGTTTCGGGATCTTGCACACAACGGTGACGTGAAATCCTCTTACAACATCCGACATGGTGCAAAGTAAGTAAGAACAGAAGATGTTTATTCATTGTTTACAATAGACCCTTTCCGAAATTCAGTCTGGCCACTTTGATCACTATCATCATCTGTGGAACGGCATCTGTGCCATACCAATGGCGGCCTTCGAGTGACTGATAAAGGAAGACGTTGAAGATGCTTCTAAGCGAATGATGCGAGGCCTGTACATTCGGGGGTCAGTACGACGCGACGTAGGAATGAAACACAAGAGCTACGTAAGCGTTTATTTCTAATAACTCACATTCAGTCAATCTGCGGGCGGCACACAATCGGCTTTAAAGCACTTTGGTGTATAAAATTTTCTCGAGGCATCTGAGTGGGTTGGAGCTTTGTTCTGAATGCAGGTTCTTGGTCACCATCGAAGTGAAAGTGATCGAGAAAGAACTCGCACTGAAGAAATCCTCGCGTGCCGTTGACTTGCAAAAGTGACGGTGCCGATATAAGTTCATTTCCGCCATTGATATGGCAAAACCTAAACTGCTTTACGAACCACCAGATGGCGGCTGAATTTCCGAAAGTAGTCGGCTTGGAAGCTTTTGGTGCGTACAGCGGAAGCGTCACATGCTAAAGGCTGTTTCATTGACACCTGCACCAAGCTACGACAGGAATGGCTTGAAATCGGTTTTAAGTCTCTTGTGACCAGCGTGACTGGTCAGCCAATCTGGTGCTAAGCAGTTGCAAGTGTGTCAACCAGCTTTTACATGAGTACGCTGTAGTAGCAGCTTCCAAAGTTACGACAACTTTCATGTGCCTTACACGTTTGAGGCGACATGCCCGTTTGCTTTGTCCTAGTTCGGGGGAGAAAATATCATTTCAATTCGTCACCTTCTTTTAATGTTTACGTAAACTTCATTTTAAGAGTGAACTTGCCATTTTTGCTTTACAGCTCATAGCCACACCGTTCCCACATCTTGCTGTTTTGCATGTATGTGTACTCATTGCATATAAAGGCCTCGGTTGTTTCAAATGGACTGAGTAATTAACATTCTTTGAAACTAGCACTGCAATACAACGGTATATTTAATGTGGTAAAATAAAAACTTCCTGAGTTCGAAGTATGCACTTTTGTTCCTTTTCTTCATGGTACCTGGGCATGCGTATCTTCATGTACGCACCTCCACCATGAAAGGTTCTCCAATGGCATGGTGTTTCTGGCGGTACTAAGCTAATCCCTTGACCATTTCCCGGTTGGTTCGCGCATCGACCAGTTGTAGACATAGAAACATTTATTTTGGGTCCGGAGAGCAGCGGCACCACTGGAAGGCAAGCATGAAGACCTGCGACGCCGTGAGTAAAGTGATGCAATGACTGGCGTACAGGCAAAATAAAAATGCTGGCACTACTTCAAACTGAGCTTGTGGATCATTTGTGACGGTAGAGCTTATTTTCGCATTAAAAAAAGAAGGCAAACGCTCATGCATGACATGGTTCAGATCCACCGTGCGGCGACGAACCTGCTCCAGAAAGAATAAAGTCACCACCAGCGGCGACATCGAGAGAAGGTTCGACTTTGAGAACCAGCGGTACGCGTTGGTAGTATACCGGCTTCGCTCTTATCAAGCTACGAGCTGGGAACGCTAAGGAGAAAGATACGTGCGCCTTTTACATTCCTGAGGCACGATGTGAGACGTCGCATAGTGGGCGTCACATAGTTGCGTCACCAAGTGTTTAGCGCCTCGCGGAAACCGCGTTCACAGCGTCTGGCCGCGACTGCGTCGACCGCGTACGCTTAGCCTTTCAAGCGTTGCAGGCTTCAGCCGCGACTGCATCGACCGCGGAAGCTACGTTTCAGGCGGCCGGCGTCATGTTTGCCTTACCGCAGCGGCGCGAGTGACGTCATGCCATGTGACATTTTGCAAACCAATAAAACAACTCGTTTCCTTTTTTAAAGCGGAAGTTACGTTGTCACGTGACATAGCAAATTACGTTGTGAGTGACGTCATATCACGTGACATACCAAACTCCGCTGGCGGAAGTGACGTCATGTCATGTGACAAGGGTACGTGGGCTTTCGGCCGCTTCTGGGTCGGCTTCTTATAGAAAAGGCGTCTCAGCTATTCGGTGAAAGAAAGCACTGCAAAAACTGGGGCGCGCGAGAGGGACGCGGTTTGAGTGGCTCCGCTGCGGGGAATACATTCCACTCCGCTCATTTGCATGAACAGAACGCCTACAGCGCCGAATCCAGCCCTGACGGAGTGGAGGTCCGCGTCCAGTCCACGCGCATGTGCACGTGGATGTTCGCGGCGGCCGCGGCGGTGTCGTCTCCGATTCCACCTAAAGCCCCTTCATGTTTCAAAAGTAGCGCAAGGTGCGTCGATGCACGAGGCACGTGCAGCGTGCAGCCCTTGGGAAGATCATGGCGGCACAGCGCAGCAAGTATTTGGCGCAGCATGGGCTAGATTTTCAGACGCCATGTTCTTCCTAGAAGTGGCGCGCGGCACGTGTCTCGAGCATTTCCACAACAATGAATTTTGGTATGTGGAACAACCATCATCATCATTATCATTTACCGCCCGATAGCCGAGACCTCCCCGACGATAGATGGCTCTCGCCAAGCCCAGAAAACCTGTCCGCGCCGAGGCTATTGTATTTGAGAGGAGTGGAATGTATTCCCCCTAGTAAAGTATTTGGTTTGAGTCGCGCTCAGCTCGTGCGCTGGCTTCGGCAGTGCTTTCTCTTCCCCAGTCTCCCGCTGTGACGCTGTTTCTAGCAAGTCGGCCCTGCTCCTCTCGGCGCCGAGGGACATGGCGCCGCCACAGTCATGCTTTCGCATTCACAACTAGGGGTGTCACGAACTTTCGCCGAACCTCGATTTTGACGTCGAACCTCAAGGGTTCGATTGGTTCTCCGACCTCCGAGCTTCCACTAAAGTTCGAAGTTCGACTTGTGGACTGTGTTGCCCGGCGTCTTCGACGAATGTTTCGAATTTTGGGCAACAAAAAATATTTTAGAAGGTAGTTTATTTTATATTTTATAAAATGGTTACCAATGTTTGCACCATATAAAAGCGAAAATGTGCGCCTTTAAGGCATTCTGCTGGTTAGTAATGTGAACCAGTGATGCCAATACACCCAACGAATATTTCACTTTTCCTCCGCCAGGTGGAGTCAACTCGTCTTTGTTTTTGTTTGTTTGTTTGTTTGTTTGTTTGTTTGTTTGTTTGTTTGCTTGTTTGTTTGTTTCATTTTCGCGCCTGCGCACAGAAGTCGAACTTCAGTCGAACCTTTGTCGAACATCACGCTGAAAGGTCGAAAAGTCCGAACTTGGACGAACTCGAGCAACTGAGCAGGTTCGCGACGGCCCTATTCGCAACTCATAAAAAATGCTTAGCTGTCTTCGGTTTCTTTTTTTTCTTTGCATCTTTGCCTCCGTCTTTTAAGAAACAGTTTTTTTCTTTTTTTTAGCAGGAAGCGGGTTCTTCGTCTTCTGCACCTAACAGCTTACCTGCTGCCATACTCACGTACGTTCCTCTAGTGTTCTACTTCCGTCAGCGCGCACCGCACCCTGTTGTCGTCAGGAATGCGCGACCAAGCTAAAGCGTCTGACAACCCTGACATCCCTCGCGGTTCCCTGAACCGCCCGTGTGAATGCTGCAGTCAAGGGGCCTCCCGCGTTGTGCCCACCGTTCACTGACACGTCACGCACATCACCTCCACGAAAAGCACCTCCCGTGAATAATAGCCCTTTAATGGGATCCGATTTAGAGCAAGATACCAGACCTCATGGGCGTCCTGGAAATAACGCTTTTACCAAGGGGGTGCCTACTTGGCCACCCACCCCTCCCCACACGGAATGTTGACGGTGTTGGCTATTTTCAGTACGTTTCACGTTATTCTCTACCTGCTTTCACGGCCGCAAACTGGATTTGGGGCTACAATCCACTAATCTCAATGACGATTGCTGGATCGCGCGCCCGCTCCCGCAGTGGAAGCCCCCGGATGGCCATCTTGCATGTCGAAAAATTGCGTTTTCAGAGCGCTACGGAGGCTGGCGGCAGCGTGCTGAATACATTTTCTACTCGTTCGTCATCATTTGCCGAAAGAAGCTCTTCTAAACCCCCTGTATGCCGTGAAACTTGCCGTTGAAAACACGTGGAAATAGGAAGCGCAGTGCCGCAGGAAAAAGGCACAACGCGCAGAAAGCAAGCTTCGCCGGTCTCGCGCGCGGCGTAATCAAAACTTTTTTGGCAATCTTTTTTTTTGTGCCGTTTAGGTTTCTTTTTAAGTAACCATTTTATAACTTTCAGACACTAAATAGCATGTTGGGAACAGTAAAACCATGGTATTCAGAAAATGTAGTTGACCTGGGTAGCTAAAAAAACGCCGGTGTACCCACTAACTGCTGTGGGTGATCCCCCCCCCCCTCTTGCACCCCCTCAAAATTCCAGACGGGGGCAACTGCCCCATGCAGTCCTCTGCGGACGCACATGCCACACCTAGAAGTAAAGGAAATGTTTTGGTCTTTGTTCCATGCAAATTGCATTTAAAGTTATTGTGTACGCTGTCTCTGAGGAAAACAAAGAGTGGGTTAACCGAAAACGGCTGCTGTACTTCTAATCTCAAACACGTAAAAAACTAAAACATTTCTAATGTCGACTAAATTTGCTTCACAAACTTAAAATTTAAAACAAAATATTGAATCTGCAATATAGTTTACGTTTTTTCTTTTGCTTTTTTCTCATCGCAAAAATAAATTACGCATTGCCTAACGCCCATTTTCAACCCACATGTAACGCTAGAAGTCCGAACCAGAGGCCAACAATTCAGCGACAAACCGTTATCTTATTCAAAAGGTATGTGATCTTATGAAAATTTCAATGGGAAAATAACGGCCGACGGAGCTCCGGAACACATGAAGGTGTATGGCGCCAGAAAACGAAAACAGGCGAAAATGGGCACCATTTTCCCACTGAATTTTTTTAGAAAATTGCACAACTTTTGAATGAGATATCCGTTCGTGCTGAAACTTTGGCATCTGGTTCGGACCTTTAGCGCTATATTTCGGCGGAGAATGAGCGTCCGGCGGTGCATAGTTTACTTTTTTAGGTTAAAAATAACCTGTAAATTATTTGGGGGAACACGCTGTATGTAATTTCTTGCGTTCACAACAATATTTTTCTACCGATCCACCGACACCATATTTTGCATAACCATAACCTAAAACTATAACGACAGTATGTTTTTTTCTGTGTTTTTTACATTGGCATTATTTTTGTTAGGTACTATAATTTAATATCTATAAACACGAAAAACCAGCCACAGCAAGTCACCTCAATTGTGCAAGTTTATTTCACACTCAGGCGTATTGAAAACAAACATACAAAGGGAGACATACAATAATAAAACAGGCTTAAACTCCACACATTTGCACATATGTATACGGAGAAACGGGATCAAAATAAACAGTATGCAAACTTGTTTGACTCATACAAGCATATGCTTATACATGCACGAGCAACGGCCACGGTGTGCGCTGAAGGTAATTTCAAAAGAACCAGAATGCGAACCTCATCGCTCGGTGCCTTCAGGACGAGCCTGCTTTGTATTTCGCCTGCTGACTTCCGTTTCCTGGCGCTGGAAGCTTGCAACCGTTCTTGATGTGCTCCACTATCTTACCAGCCCACAACGGGAGCACCACAGGCCTCACAGAATATCCTGTGAAACTGACATTTGGAGTAATGCAACTCAAGATCGGTCAAGGGAGGCTTGTACCTGCATCTACACGACGATTAGCGTTCAGGATCGTGATAAACGCATTGTGCACTCGTTATTTATTTCAACCTGAAGCACATCAGTGAGCACGTAGTCGCAGCCAGTGGCGGAGTTGGGACAACGCATGCCGGCCTCCTTCAAGAGTTTAACGAGATCCACAGAAAACGCGTCACCTGCAAGGCCGCGTACTGACACCTCTTTCTGATCCAACGGACACAACGGAGGGTCATGGCGCAAGACGTTTTGATAGCAGATCGTGCAGTACCAGTGCGGACAGCTTCCCGAAAACACGGGTCTCAGCGACACCACGCCGCACAGGTCACAGATGAGTGGACGAGGAGGCGGCTTGGAGAACCGGATGGGCCTCCAGTCCAGCATCGGTGAGAAGCCCGTCAGCAGAAACGCCTCCGTTGCTTGCTCTTCCGATTGCGCCATCTCGAAGCTCTGCGAGATTGACAAGGACGAAACTGGTCACCGCAATGCATACGGCGGTTCACGGTGTGAACGGCATGGCGTCTCTTTCCGATGCCCGCCTTCCATGCACGCGCTTGTTGCCTTCCACTGTGCTATATGGCTGCACGCGCACGCTCGAGGCTCACGAGGTGCCGGAGCGTTGTCCGAAGACAGGAAGGTCGCGCTGGAGGCCGGACAACCAAGAACCTCCCTGCAGTTCATCATCCTGTCAGTTGCTATATACAGTCAGCGACGTTCTTAGAATCGTCTGCGTCTACAGACCATTCCTCTAAGTGCTCCAAGTCAACACCGCTTAGAAGACAAGGCCGCAGTGTTGACATTTTTGCGTCACCAGCGAAGGCCAACGCTGGACACAGATTGGAAACGAGTGCAGCGTCATGCTTGGCTTCGAGTCAAGTTTGAGCCGAACGTCGACGCAATCGTCGTGTCCAATCTGTGCCCAGTGTTGGCCCTCGCTGATGACGCCATCTCTATCAGCACCACGGTTTTGTTATCTAGGAGGTGTTGTCTAAGCTGCGGCGCCATTTTGTTTCACATCCGGGAGTTTCAACTCATTGGTAAGGGGTAAAAGGTGTAAAGTGTAGGCTTAGTCGTAAGCAAGCAAATAAAAGGTGATATGTTGATCCCTGTTACCGGTGGCCATCACCAACTTGTTATGCCCGATTCACGCGGTGCGAATTCTGCAGTATCGACGTCGAACATCGCTGCTACCGTCCACACTTCTTTTGCAGCCCGAGCGACGTCGCGACTGAAAACGGGTACCCTCTCATTTCACTCAAAAATCGTTTCGTGGTACGTACTATTTCGTGTGACAACTTTTCATGGACACATGTTTCATAAACACACGTTTCGTCGACACGGACGTTTCATCGACACTCGTTACGCGAACTGCACGCTGTAGGGACATTTCGTCACGTATGTATCACTCGGGTGCGCGTTCTTCCCCCCCCCCCCCCCCCCCCCATGCGTTCACGCCGCTTCGCGGAGGCTCATTACCAAAATGTTAACCCACCTGACTGACCGACCCGTGTACACGCCCGCTTTGCGGCGACAGCCTCATGCGGCTTTTTACAGAAAAAAGCTAAACTGAGCTGTCGATGTGTTGTCGATGAAACAATCTATCGATGAAACATCGCGTGTCGATGAAACGATCTGTCGATGAAACGTCGCTCGATGAACTGATTGCCACCGACTGAAAACAGTAAGCGGAATCTCAACAAGTGAATCAGACTTTAGCGCCTATTCTGCGGCATTCACGAGGAATTAATCGCCGCAGGTCCCATTATTCACGCGAATTCGTGTTTTGTCATCAAATCGGTACAAAATTTTAAGCTGGCGAGAGCCCGCAGAAGCGAGCTTCCACAGAGGTAGCCTTCTTTTGTCGACATCCGAAGGCACTAAATATACTGCATATGTTGTGTAAAGCGCTGGAAAGGCATGGGGACGATTACTATACACAACCTCTGAGGTTGAATTTAAGAGGATTCGCCAACCTCTAACAAGAAAATGGCGTATAGTCGTGTGAAAACGCTCTATTGCATTTCGAGTCGTCATGTGGGCATATCTCTGAGTGATGTAATGGCCGCTAGAAGACCGATACAAATAAATGCCTTAAGGCCGGTTCTCATATGCAGCGAAGCGCTGATGTAGCGCTGGTCACGTGCCGTCAGCTAGTTACCGTCTGCCCTTACTGAGCAACAGTTTTCACGGTAAGTACAAAGCTGGTGAACGCTCCCGTCAGTACGCCCTTAGCGCGAGGTCGGCGCTATGCTTGTAGCATTCCGCTGTATGTGGAACAGGCCTTCAAGAGTTTATTGTGTTAAATAGTGTGTCAGCGAGGTAAAACACTACTGTGTGGCCACTGGACTTTGTCCAATATTTACCGCCATTTCCGAAAATAACTGATGCACCCCTATAACACCTGAAACAATGCTTACCACTTTTTAAAAAAATTGTATCGGAGAATGAAAAGGTATTACGAGAGATTGTGTTAAAACGCACCTGAACTTTACTTCGAAAGTGCACTGTATATATAGTATTTTTCTTCAAGTGCATTGTGCCCGTGTACTACTTTACTCGCAGCTCATAACCTCTTAACTTTGTACTTCACGTACTTTTTCTATGTACCTTACCTATCCCTGCGAAAATGGGCAGATCGATAATTGGCCTCCTCTGTTTTATTGAAAACCCAGTTCAACGGAATGAACAGGTATTTGCCGTTATAGTGCTTTTACCAGCGTGCAAGTAAGGTAGCATGGAGATAGAGGCACATGTGGCACGAAGCGTGCGACCAGGCATGTAGCCGGGGGGAAGGGCGGGGGGGGGGGGGGGGGTTGAGCGCCCATGCCAAAATGCTTTATGAGGCGGAGGGGGAGAGGAGGATCCCAGCAAAATGAAAGATTTCGGGGGGGGGGGGGGGGCGCCCATGACAAAAATGCTTTTATGAGGCGGAGGCGGGAGAGGAGGCCCCAGCGTAATGGAAGATATAGGGGGGAGGGGCTCGCACATGGCGAAATGCCTTATGACGAGAAGGGGGGAGAGGGAGGTCCCAGCAAAACGAAAGATTTCGGGGGGGGGGGAGAGGAGGCCCCAGCAAAACGCTTAATGAGGCAGAAAGGGGAGAGGAGGCTAGCAAAATGGAAGATTTCAAGGGGGGGCGGAGGGGGGGGGGGGGGGGGGGTGAGAGCGCCCATGAGCAATATGCTCTATGAGGCGGGTGGCTCGAGCAATTTCGGAGGGTTTCGGGGGGGAGGGGGGCGTGCCAATGACAAAATGCTTTATGAGGCGGAGGTGGCCCGAGCAAAATGGAAGATTTCGAGGGGGAGGGGGTGAGGGCAAAATGCTTTATGAGGCGGAGGGGAGAGAGGAGCACCCAGCAAATGGAAGATTTCGGGGAGGGGGGGGGCGGAATGCTCTATGAAGCGGAGGGGGAGTGGAGGACCCAGCAAAATAAAAGATTTCGGGGGGGGGGGGGGGGGGGGGGGTGCGTGCGCGGACTGCCTGCGTGTGACTACTCTGCGCCGCATAGGGAAGCGGGCGACCGCCATTCGTGTCTTCTAGCCCTAGGGGGCATTAGCACTTCGTTACCAAAAACTAAGGCCCGAGTCATACTGCTCATACATCATACCACAAAAGACACGGTGTTAGCTGAATACATGCTGATAGATATATCTGTTTGCACACCTTAAGCATGTTCGAAGTCATATTGTAACCTAGAAAACTGGGCACCCTCTCTTACTTCATTGACGTCTTTGATGCAAAATATAGACGTGTTTATTTAAAGAAGATTAGAAAACCTCTTTTACAGCACAATATATAACCCGAGAATAGAACTCTGAGTGCGAAAGACTCCCAACGTCTGGCGACTTCCCCTGACGCCGATCCCTCGACCACACCACCTTCAGAGGTGGCACGACCACAACCGAACTAGACAAACAGGATACACACAAACAGCGGGCGAGCCAAACTCCGCCACAGGCGTAAGGGGGTCTCGAGTTTGAGAGTCAGCGGGCGGAAGACCCCACAGC
>JAZHYW010052929.1:0-71461 GCA_037355805.1 Ixodes ricinus
CGAAAACATGTTTGCGGGCCTCAATAATTTTTATGCATGTAAAATGGGTCGTGCAACAACATTTGTATTTTCAGTAAATACCGCCACGAAGTAATCCTGACGTTGATAGCTTGCCAAAAACATTCATTAGTCATCCCTTCACCCAATGGCAGACGCAGACGCAATGGCAGACATATCAAAGCCCTCTAATGCATGGAAATGTATTATATGGAATTGGTGGGGGACTGGTGCATCACGTGACGTATATATTTCAGCTAAATTTAGCGGAGAAATTGAATGGTTGTATAGGTCACGTGACGTCAATTCGCGTGACGTCGATTGGCTGTCTAGGTCACCAGACGTGCATTTTCCCCGCTTAATTAAGCGTGTAACAGAATTGGTGCATAGCTCACAAGACGTCAATTTGCCGCCAAATTTCGGAGGGAAACCGAATGGATGGGGAGCTTCTGTTGAGAGTTTTCGCCATCCCGCAACGCTCTCCGCAACCCGGTACGATACCCGGAACCCTACAGTCAAAGCCATGGGCGCGCAGGCGCAGTAGAGGCTTCTCTCGTTGCTGATGGCTAAGCGGAGCGGAAAACAGGGTCCACGAAACCTCCTGATGTTTTGGCTACAAGGAGGAGATTTGACCGCTAAGTTTAGTGGAGAAACTGAGTTGATGTAGAGGTCACGTGACGCCACTTTCTAGGCAAACTGAATTGGTCTCATGTGACAAACATTTTTCAACAAAGTTTAGCGAGGAAACTGACTTGGTCTGTATGTCCTGTGATGTCGGGTCCCGTGACATCAATTTGCCCACTAAATTTAGCTGAGAAACTGAATTCGTGTATAAGTCTCGAGATATAAATTTATCCGCTAAATGTAGCAGGAAATACAGGGACGGACAGACAAAATTTTGGGATCGGGGCGTAGCGCTAAAAAGCATTTCACGCTGCAAAAGAGTTTTCCCCTTCTCAACTCGCAATTAGAACAAGCGGCCAAGCGATCTGACGTTACGTATATACCGTCAGTGTCCACAATAGTCATTTGCTGGGTTTGAGCATCAGTCATTGTTAGAGTTGAGCTAAATCATTAATATTATAGTGGGTTCTCAATTTAATTTGACTTGTCGCAGTGAGTCAAGTGACGTCACGCGGTCACGCGAAGTGACATTACTTTACAGAGTATCTTTACACCTTGAAGACCGCGGCGGTGACTCAGCACCAGTTGACGCCTCGCTGTCGAACGTCAGCGAACTTCACCTACGAGGTGGGCTCCCCGGGGCATAGTCGGAGGGCTCATTTTTAAAAAAATATATATTTTCTACAGCAACAATAACAAGTACTTTTCTAATTTTGATAGGTTGAACAGATGAGGTGGATGAAACTTTCACCGCTTGAAAGTTCAGCTACCGCTGTCTAGTGCGTTGTTTATGGTTCTCAATATGGCCGTTTTACCAAACTGGAGTTTTTGTCATTTAATAAATCCCAACGGAAGGCGGAATTGAAAATTTAATACATGCAATTTGATTATTAGTTTTATTAAAACAAATACAAGTATGGTACCTAACACCGAAACCCAAGTTTACCAAAAAAATTAAAAATCTAAAAAGTCTCTTTTTCGAGCTCTATTTCGACTCAAAATTGCGTGTTTCAATATTTGCATTTTAATGTAAGATACGGCATATTAGTTAGGTAATTAGGCGCCCACCTATACTGATGTGGTACGCAACAGTTTTTACAATATTTTCGTTAATACATAGGTTACATACAAAATTTTAGAAATTTACAGCATATCAGCAAAAATAATGTCTTAAAAATATACTTTTTTAGTTCAGAGGCTTTTTATCCAAATTAAATTTGTTCGTACATATCCGAAGACACAAAAAAAAAGTGCGGCGTCTCCTTCGGCACTGAAATTACCCGTTCTATAATGGATTGTTACATCTGTATATTGAACTCCGCCGAACGTAACAATGTTGCACTTGTCCTTGACCACTCCTTCATGTCCCTCCTCTGTTTTTGCGCATACAAGTTTGCACAGTACCATGAACCAAGTAGTCCAACAAAAAATATCTTACGCTAACAATGTTCCTTCTTACAAAAGTAATATTTGCCTCCAGTTTCTTTCTTTTTTCTCTTTTTCCTGAGGGTGTTGCAGTTAGCTGTGCTAACGGCATGACCTTGTTTACTACCCAAACGAACACCTTAACAAAAAATGGAAGCGGTACATTGTGCATTATTTCGCAATTCAAGCAATCGTCGCTTCGACCCGAGGACTGTAGTCTACACTCGGCGTCAACTGTACCGTGCTACGCTTCCAGGCTGACCCAGCATCCGCAGTTCTCACAGCTCTGACAAGAACAATAAACGCCTTTAGATAAGCGCCTTTTCCGGCGTCATGACGCTTTGACAGAGGTGGGGCACTGCTGATGCTAGGCCTTAGCCTTGGCAGCGTAACTTCGAATAGTTGACGCCGAGGCTGTTCTGTTTGGTTTCTTTTTGATCAAATGTTGGAGACAGTTTTGTTCACGACATAAAGTTCTTCGGCCGGCGAAAAAAACGTCCAGGTGAAAGTTTTAGACGGTGCATTGTGCATTGTGGATTGTGCGTTGTTCGTAATCATACAATGATTGCCTGCAGTCTAGGCATGGCTGTTATTTTGTACTCCAAAGTGAAACTTTTCAACTGGGATCCAACTAGTCCCAGTTCCACTGGTTTATGGAAAGATTCCTAGGTGCACCTTGTCCCCGTTCCAGCGGGTCCCAGTTGGAGTTGGTACCAGCTGGGTTTGGTCTCAGCCCAGAGTTGGTCCCAGTAACCGCAGGTGCAGCTACTGCACCAACAACCATACACGGGAAAAAGATAAGAAGGTTTGTCCAGTGTTTATTGTCAAAAAGCTTGGAGGGTAAAAATAAATATCAGGTTTCGTGACGTAGTACAGGTTTCCGGAGTTGAAAGGAAGAGCAGTGTAGTTCTGTAGAGGAAAGCTTCAGCTGCCTCGCCAGAGGACTTGCTTGCGACGATTGAATCACCCTTTCAGAGGTAGTATTCGTGCGAGATGGAAGAACAACGGCCGCTGGCGTCTGTCAGCATGAGTGAAGACGTCCTCAGCTTCTCTCCCATCGCGTGAAGAAAGCTGCTCATCCGTTTTTTCATCGTTGCGCGGGTGAGTGCTGATACAATGCGGCAGCGCTCCACCTTGCAATCACATATGTCCAATTCCTTGTGTCACAAGAGTCGAACATTTTCGACGTAGACTTCCCACCATTTTTTGCCATTGTGCTCGCCGCGGCGGTTTTCTTTTCCGTCTAGTTTTCCCCTAAGTGCCCTCCTATCGCTGAACTGCATCTTTCAATCCTCGAACTTCACCGCTGCCACCTTGGCGTGTTTGCAGTTGCATAGCCTCCTCTATACGGAGAAAGCCTGGCACATCGACGGCGGAGCCATAGGGCGCGCGGCCGCAGAAAAAAGGAGAGGAGGAGCGCGCGAAGCGGTGACCAATATGGTAGCGCAGAGCAGAAAGGGCAGAGATAGACTGCGAGCGCTTGGGTCATGAGCGGCCGCTCCCCGAACCACGTTTGTTTTTGTGTTTTCGTCACCGTCGTTTTCGTACTCCGGGAGAAACGGCTGCGGCGACGGCGGCGATTCGAAAGGGCGCTGGCAACAATGCACGATGCCGGCGGCGTCGGCAGAGTTGTCGGTGTGCCAGCGGAGTGCGCCGTCGTCGGACCATCGTGTCGTGCCGCGGAAGAACCAAACAGTTTTGACTGAGTAGTTTCGACGCCCAGGTGCCGAGGACCGTCATTTCAGTGGGAGTGTCCGATTAGCCACATTTTGAACGTCGCGTGTATGAGCTTCAACTGGACTACAGGCGCAACAATGTAAACAGTTCGTAAAGTAGTAGTAAAAATGTTTATTGTGGACGCTGCTACCGCTCGAGCCTCCGTTGAGTAAGCGACGAAGACTGATAAGGTATGCTAATTACAAAAGTGAACACGTAAATGACAGGTGCAGACATCTACACTGTGTGCATGTCTGTCCGTGTCCTTCACGTTTTATTTTTTCGTCCTTAGCACTAAAACGCGAGTTGCTCTCGTTTCTCACGGAAGCTAAAGTTGCGTATCATATTACTTGGTTTCACCTCATGTGCGAGCGAAACCAAAGCTAGAAGCGCGAGCCCAGCGCTTTTTGCGTTACTGCATCGCACGCACGCTCGAGCAAAGCAGCAATGCACAAAGCGTCGATCTCGCGCTTCTATATTCGTTTAGTCCTATGTGGGAGCGAAGGCGAAGCTATAAGCATGAGAGGATAGCCCGAGGAAAAGCATTAACTGGATAAGCGCGCGTGCAAAGCAGCGAACGTATGAGTGCTCGGCTCGCACGCCTAGCACTGCCTTCGCTCGCACGTAAGATCAAACGAAGTATATCTTTGACTTCGTTCAAACCTAAGGTGAAACGAAGTATATGGCCCATGAATCGCCGAACGCTCCAAGCACCAGATACCGACCTTTCCGGGCAGTTCGTCGCACAACCTCCAACGCAAACGAAAGCGACGACCGGGACCGCTGCGGAGATGCGGACGCAGGGACGGCGAAGGGGAAGGGTTGACGTTGACTTTCTCTTCTCCGCGATTCCGAAAAAAAAAGAGGAAAAAAAAAAGACTGTTTCTGCGTTTGGCCGCTCGCTCTTGTGTGGCGCTAGGCAGTCTAGCTTACCCATAGAGATCATACATACTAACTCTAGAGGAAAAGGTCCGCCATTTTCCCATGCATTCTGGCTGCCGCAAGCGGCGGAGCATGCAGGCAGACCTTCGGGGTCCCACACATGGTTACCAACTGCCTTCGATTGGCTGTGTTCCGAGATTTTGAGGGCGCGAATGAAAAAAAACGTCTGACTCAGTGTTTGTACAAAACGGTTCTGCGGTTTTATTATCCGTCTGAAGGCGACTGCGCCGACTGCGCATGGAGGAAGAAACCTGACCCTCGGGCCCGGCCGGCGCGCCGCGCTGTTTTCTCGAACGCGCGCCGGAGAACCAGAGATGGAGCGCGCTAGGGTGCCTCGACGTCTCAGATAAAATATATGGCGGAGGCGGGCGGAGGCCGCAACAATATCATCAGAGCAGTTTCATGAACTTCAACAATCCACGAACTTACCGGTGGAAAGATATTCGCGTTCCTTTCGAAGCTTTCTTTTTGCATAGCGCGCAGATGCGCATTACGGCCTCTCGTCAACACTAAACTAAACCAGATAACCGGCTTCGCTGGCCGCGCGTGGCCGCGCGGGCCGCGTCCCAGGAATACGAAACCGCGCAACTACCTGATTTCCGAGATTTCGACAGAAGGGAAGTTAATGCAGCGTAATGAGTATACTTCTTTTTATAAGCGTTAGAATAGCTCATGAGTTTAGTTTACAACGTTAAATTATCACTGTCTATTTTGCTGAGAGTTTTCAGTCTTCGCGATTACCATTGCGACTGTCGTCCTTCAGCTGGCAACATTGGTTTCTTTCTCTCGTGTTCTGTCGTTCTCTTTCGCGATCTTTCACTCGGGACGCCAGATGTCGGCGCACGGGATTTGCCACTCCTCCTCACCCACCTTTACCCCCCTGAGCTTCCCTCCACTCGATTCCCGTCCCTCCTCTCCCTACTTTGGCGGCCACTTTTTTCGCGACGTGCCAGGCTTTCTCCGTATAGGGGAGGCTATGGCGTAGGGTCCAAAGAAGCGTAGGAAACGTGTTCTTACTCTTCCCTAAGAACACGTTCATCAACACGCCAACTGGGCGATGGCTTTCCCTCTATGCCGATAACCGCGTCCGGCCGGTGTCGGATGGGTGACACCCTTTGACCCGCGCCGCGCCGCCACTTCCTCGCCGCGGCGCCATATTGGGTCGGGCGGAGGGTGTGTCTGCAGTTGAGCCAGTTGGGCGCGCAGCTAGACTCGTGCTTGAAAACAAAATTTCCTGATCTCGTCAGCAGTCGTGTCACACACTGTAAGGGTGTTATGGTGAAGACATGATCGCCCATGCATTATATGGCGGTCTGTTGTGGCTGCTGCTGCGCCAGTTCCTCGAAACGAAACTCTGTGTTTTCGTCTCCCCCGAGAAAAGGCGCGAAGAAGAAATAGGAATCCCAAGCCCAGCGCGATTGTGAAGAGCCAGCAGGAACTCGAAGATCTGGGAGGTAATCTACAAAAGCAAAACCGATTTCTGCTTACGGAGCTGCATGCAATATAGGACGTTTTAAGGAACTGTTTCCCGCAACTCCGATCCATCGCTCCATGATCGGAGTTAGCTGCACTGCGAAATCGGTGCTCGCTTTACGTCTACCAAAGTTGAAAGCTGGGCTAGTTCGTGTAGGCTAAACATAACGTAGGTAAAACGTAGGTCAACCCACTCCGAAGGTTATCAAAGGGGCATTGCGATGTCGTGCTTGGACGCGGCCCTAAACAGGTCCTCTGTCCACATCGTGCATGAGAGATTTCAGGCGCAGTACAATATGCTAAGAGACGCTGGGTTTCCGCGTGCTTTAGCTTGTCTGATGTTTCCCGGCAGGAGTTTGACGTCCAGCAGAGCAAACGGGTTTTATCAGCTGCCACCAGTCTCACACCAACAAGGGTGAACGGCCTGCATTTTAAGGTTATGATAATATTGCAATTAATGCAAAGGTTCAAGCTAGCTGGACAAGAACGACGATAATAATCTCTGGAGTAGGGAACTAGGGGGAAAAAAGGAGAGACAGAAATCTCCAAACACAGCTAGGTAACTGGTGCACGACGGAAAAAATTCCACCTGGTCCTGGAATCGAACGAGGCACACTCTCCATTCTCATTAGAGACATTTTAAGGTTATGATAATTATGCATTATTGCATTATTATCATAGCCTTAAAATACAGGCCGTTCACCCTTGTTAGAGTTAGACTAGTGGCAGCCAATAAAACCCTTTTGCTCTGCTACGAGATCTAACTCGTGGTTAGCTCAGTTAGTAGAGCGCTCCACTAAAATTGAGAGGTATATGGTTCGACACCTGGACCAGGCGGATTTTTCGGTCGCGCACCAGTCACTAGCTGTTCTGGACATTTATGTTTGTCCCTTTGTCCCCCTTGTTCTTCTTCTTCAGGTATTAATATCGTCATTCTTGTCCAGCTCGCATTGCATTAATTGCATTAACATCAGATTAGTCGGAGTTGTAAAATGGTTTCCTAGAACACCCTCATTGTGTTTTAACAGCGGTACCTATATCGCAACCTCTTTCCTGTCGTTAGAGAAACGTCTCCAGTCTTGTGTGATTACAATTAAGTTTAGTGAAGGTTAACTTCCAGCCTGAGAGTTTCTCGCTGGTGCACAACTTTATGAGAACATTTCGCTGCTCATTTTAAAGTATGTAAAGGCTTTGAAACGGTGTGATAAACGCGGAATGTTGCCGCGCACGCGTACACCAGAATGACATTGTTAAGTGATTGCCTGCCATCTTCGCAAATCCATCTCCTAGCCTAGGTTCGCGACTGGCCACCAAATTGTTTCGACTCGCGTTGTTTTTTGTGTCTTTTTTATTTTATTTGTGAAGATATTATAACGTTGGTTAAAGGAAAAGTAATACAGCGCCAAAAATACGGAGGACAATAAGACCAAGTGTACAAACAGCGCTCTGCTTGTACACTTCTCTCTTGTCATCCGTTTTTTAGAGCTCTATTACTTTTCCGCTCATGTACCACCAACTCGTCCAACTTTCCACCATAGTACATAACGTTGGTGCACAATCTTGAGCACGGTCAGTACTGCTTTGTATTTGGAAGGTACAAGCGAATGCAATATCGCGATACATCTCGTAGTTCGCAAGTGATATATTTCTAGTTATCACAGAATACACCTTGTGGGATTGGTACTTATATCGCTCCCTTCGAGATCGGATGAAAATCGTAAGCATGTACCGAGCTCATTTCACGGAAACATCGTGAAGAAATGTGCAGAAATGATTTCTTATACTGCACTATAATGCGTCTATTTTCTTCCATTTTCCTTACATCCATTTCTGTAGCTTCCAGTCTCCATGTGAATCTTCCTTTTACATGCGAAACATGAAGTGTCCAATTAGCCGGCGTTTTATTTTAGCGCCACTTTAAAAATCAGTTTGAGGGGAACCGACAATATGGGCGATGACTTCTGAAGTCAACGGCACGTCCCTACGATGTTGGATTTCAGACGTAGGTATTAATACATCTCCGATTTCACTCGTTTGTGTATAATTTTATTTTGTATTTATATTTGCGCCAAGCGTCTCTCTCTCTCTCTTTCTCTCTATCTATCTATCTATCTATCTATCTATCTATCTATTTATCTTGCTTTGAAACTCGGCCGAGGAGGAAAGATAGCCTCCTATACTATTGACAAAGCCAGGCAGATCGCCATGAGAAGCAGCCGCCGAAATGGAAAAGGTGGAGCGGCAGACCGGGATGAGAGGAGAGCCTCGTGACTGGCCTCGCTGCGGCGAGACGCCGAAACGCAGAGTCTCGCCAGCTCCGCGGGACGTTAGTAGCAAGACGCGAAGACCCGAAAGTGTATTTCGGGTCCTCGCTGCTGCAGAACTTGCATGTGCGCTGACGTCAGGTTCCCCGTGAAATGGTTCTTACTGGTGCTTTGTGCAACCAGATCCTCCCGCTGCAAATCTGCGGCCGGGCACCGATGGTTCCGCGTCGGGCTGCCAGGCTTGTGAGTACAGAGGAGGCTATGAGTAGAGCAAACAGCACCGCGAGCGTCTCTTCGTCAGTGTGGCTGACGCCAGCCTGCAGGCCATTTCGTCGATGTCTGCCATAAGAGCGTCGGATCGAGACCACTCTGGGAGGAGGACACTCAGCTGACCGCATTTCAGTAGCAGATGTGCTTGACCACCCAGCTGATGCAGTTGATATTGTACCACTGCCCGCGCGACTGCCGAAAAGTAAAAACTTTGCAAGACACGAAAAGAAAACAGCGAGTTCAAAGAAAGCCTGTCACCTGCAACAAGAAGTTAAGGCATACTGAACCGTAGTTGGAGCTCAAAAAACAAGGCTGGACGGATAGGCGGGACGCTGCAAAACTCAAAAACATCACTCATACAGGACTATCTCTAACTGGGTCGCCGTATTTTTTGGAAAAAAAGTGCGCGATTGAACAGGCCGACGAGACCGACGAGACAAGTCACGTCACGATTCCCATCCTCTCTCCTCCTCGCTACGTCCCGTCGAGTAGATGAACCGAAGCGAGGAGTAGAGAAGCGAGGCCGCTTTCCCTCATTCTCAAATTCTTCCGGAGGACAATAACGTCAAAGACCTCGCATGATCGCGCCTTTCATTTCCAAAAGTACGGCCATTCGTTTGAGATATCGATGTATGAGTGAAGTTTTGGAGTTCGTAGCGTCCCGTTCAAAGCTTCTGCGGCCTTACTTTTGCGAAATTCAAATTTCGGTTCAGTATCCGTTTAAAAAAGTCTTGAAGAAAAACAAGGTAGCTGGAAACAACATTCTCCACAATGACTCCAAATTTTAAGTTTCTAAATGAGGACCAAAAACGTGCTTTGGAAAAGATTGACTAAAAGGGCTGCGCGTGAGTGCTGACAAAATAAGAAAGGGACTACAGCTCAAGTTCGCCTGTGGATCTGCCGGCTATCACCTGCACTACTAGAGCAAAGGCAACCCCTTCCGTCGAGGAGAACGTTGTGCAGAAACCTGTAGCACCTGTTGTTTCAGCTTGGTGTGCTGACTGAGTTTTTTGCGTGTGATGGAAACGAAAGTCGCTGCGATGTCAGTTATTGGAAACGATTGTCATTTTCCTTGATGAAATTGAAATTCGAAGAGGCGTGTTGAGTTGAACCGTGGCGATGACATCTTCCTCAGGAAAGCGAGGCTCCCCAAGAGCGACCAGCACGCAAACAATGCGGCTCATTTTCTGGGGTGGGAGGGATAAACTTACACTGGAAACCTAGTCATAGCGTACATCTACACTGGCGTATTCATCAACGGAGACGAGCTGAAACAGTTTCTTTTAGTTAATTAAGCTGTTTGTGGAAATTTCACTTCGTGTGCGTTTTATGTCATGTGATATGGGTAGTTAGTACACCAAAGACGGGACAAAAATATTTTTGTCTTTTCCCCGTAGTTTGATGACTTTTTAACAGTGTCCATAGTTTGCACTCCACTGAACCGAATCTGCTTATATGATTTTGTTTAATTACTGTCTTTGTCTCTGCCGTATGTAAATAACCATTAAAAATCGAAGACGTTTTACGACCTTTTCTATTGCAAAATTTAAACATAGGTCTTAACAGTTCAATGCAGGAACGTATCTCGGCGAAAACAAGAGCCAATTCAAAATGTATTAAATACAGAAGGCAAAATAGTTCTCTAAAATCCCCAAACGATATCATGATACGCATATATGCGAAGCCCACAGCCATATGAAAGAATGAGTGCCAATACAGTTGTAGCACGAATCCGCCGATTTCATTTGCCCCGTCCCGAATTCCCCGTGCCATTTCCCCCGAGTGTCAATATCCCGTTCCTAATTTCCCCACTAAGAACCTGGGGACGATTCGGTTACGTGTCTCGCAGTGCACGAATCGGTATATTTTTTCAGTGTCGGCTCATTCAGCCTTTTCGGCGCACGGAGTGTTCGATGCGTGGTCATTTAAACTTGCGATTTTTCATCAGTTATTACTAAACCGAAGTGTCATTTTATAACCTTTTTTTTCATCTTTTGCGCAGCACTTTTTAGTCATTTCTTAATGCACTCGTGACTAATGTCAATGCACTCGTACACCTCGGCTCTTATTTTTAAATCAACGCGCACTGTGTTCTTTGTTATTCTGTGCCAGTAATTCATAGCTCTACAATATTGCAAATTACAGGAGATTTATTTACATGTTTTTGCATACACTTTCATGGTAGCAACATCCGCTGCTATATACCGCAATATCGTTGCACAAGCTTCAGGAACTCTTGAATACTCAGCTTTCCGTTGGACAGACGCTCCTCGAGCTTCTTGATGGCCTCGTCTTTCATCTCCCACTTCTTTTGACGCTTTCAGGCTTGGCCGCCGTTGGACACCTGGAGGAGGGTGACTCTGCTAGTGGCCTTGTCTTGCTTGATATGCCCCACGAACGTGTAGACATTGGGGTGCGCTTTTCCGATGACATTGTTAATTTTCCTGCAAATAAAAATCACGAGAGGTCACGATTCTGGTAGATAAAAAATTCGATACTAGGATAAGTACATTTTCTAATATTGCAAACTGCACTCACCAGTGCTCAGGCTTCCTTGGAGTTGTTAATTTTCCTGCAAATTGTGGATTTTGTGAGAGGAACCGAATTGATAGGGAGCTTCTGTTGAGAGTTTTCGCCGTCCCGCAACGCTCTCCGCAACGCGCTACGATCGCTACGATACCGGAACTCTACAAAGCCATCGGCGCGCAGGGGCAGTAGCGGCTTCTTCGTTGCGGACGGCTAAGCGGAGGGAAAACGGGGTCCACGAAACCTCACTGATGTTTTGGTCACAAAGAGGTAGATTTGACCGCGAAGTTTAGTGGATAAACTGAGTTAATGTATAGGTCACGTGAGCGTCAACTTACGTCACGTCAAACCACATTCTAGCCAAACTTAGCAGGGAAACTGAATTGGCCTATAGGTCACGGGACAAACATTTTTCAGCTACATTTAGCGGGAAACTAAATTGGTCTGTATGTCCCATTGACGTCGGGTTCCGTGACATCGGTTTGCCCACTAAAGTTAGCTGAGAAACTGAATTCGCGTATAAGTCTCGTGATATAAATTTGTCCGCGAAATAAAGCGGGAAATACACGGACGGACGGACAATATTTTGGGATTGGGTCGTAGCGTTAAAAAGCATATCACACTTTAAAAGAGCTTACCTCCTCAACCTCGCAATTAGAACAAGCGGCGAAGTGATCTGATGTTAATTATATACCGTCAGTGTTCCATGATAGTCATATGCTGCGTTTGAGCATTAGATATTGTTAGAGTTGGGCGAAATAAACAATATTCTAGTGAGTTCCCCGTTTAAATTGACTTGTCGCAGTGAGTCACGTGACGTCACGCGGTCACGTGACGTGACATTACTTTACAAGTATCTTTACACCGCTGACGTCACGTGACCACGTGACATTGATTACTCATAGTGCCAGTACAAAAAAGAACGCCAAAAAAACCCACAATATCTTTATACATTGCATTCTGTATATAACGATTTGATCAATACATATAGATAGAGTTGCCACTTTCTTGTTCTCAAATATTCATTTTATGATACTAACAAAAAATTAATACCGTGAACCGTTTTCAAACCGGTTACCGTTACATTTTTTTATCCGGTTTAGATTCGCTTCAGTTCCAAGATGGTGGTGAAGGTTTCGTTTCAGTTCAGCTCCGATTCAACTCAAAACAACGGTTCGGTTCCGGTTCGACACCCTGGTATTTGCCCTTGGGCGTAGTTCTTTTTTGCTCGTTGCTGATTGTGAAAATACTTCAATGTTTCGCCATTGTAACGTCGATAAGAATACCCGCAGTGAAGATTAATGGACACGATGGTCTTTCCCGGAGTCTTCATTTCATTTTTTCACTATACTTCTCAGGGCCCGAGGGCATTACAGCGAGGGGTGGGGCACGAGTATTAGAAATAAAATAAATAACAACAAGAAGGCAAAGATTTCACAAAATTACTACGAAACATCATTTAACAGGTCAGTAATGGCTATTTTAAAGTTATCCGAGGCAGTGATTGTGGCAACGGCTGCGGAGGGTGATTTCAGATCAATCGAAGTTTCAGTCAAGAGAGAGGCATTAAATGTGAATGTGCCGCAGTAGGGGATCCCAGCTTTTAATTGATGATCGGTGCGCAGAGGATATGTAGAAATGGTTCAGAAAACTGTTGGGCGGAGAGTAGGGTTCGAGCGATAAATCTTATGGAACAAACATGGACGGGATATTTTTTGATGAAGAGAAGAGAATAGAGTAGGATCGTAATGAATTGTACCACAGTAGTGAGTTGGGCTAATCGGTGTTGCATTTTAAAAGGGTAAAAGCAGCGTAAAAAGGCACGGACAGAGAAGGTGTGGTGTGCACACACAGAGCGCTGTGTAGCATCTTTTCCCTGTCCGTTCTTAGCGCTCCGTGTTGTGTACTCCCTCTCTGTCCATATCTTTTTTGCGCTATTATTACACTTTTAAAAACGCAGGATATGGATGCTTTCATTAAATTAGTGCATAGCTGTGCAGTGATAATTAGAAAGTACAATACGGGCTGAGTGATTTTGGATCAAATCTACGCAGATGTAACGGTGATACCAGGATTCCAGATTGATTCAGAATATTCGAAGCTTAGGACGAATTAAGGTTTAAAAATAAGAAATTTGAATGATATAGGGGCAAGTAAATTTTTCCTTTGATGTATCCTAATAATTATTTAGCGTTTTAGTGTAAAAGAGTTGGCATGAATATTCCAGGACAGACCATCTGAAATGTGAACACCGATGTACTTATGGCAGGGTACACGAAGGAGTGCAGAGTTATTGATGAAGTAGGAAGGGCAAATGTTACTTGGACGTAGTTCAACTACTCTACTCAAACTACTGTAGTTTAACTACTTTTCTGAGTAACTTGGTAACTTTCAATTACAACTTTATTTGGGTAATTAGTAGTTTAACTTAACTACATTTTTTAGGTAACTTCTACTCAAATTACTAACTACTTTCGAAATCTAGTGCTAATTTTGCTCACCACAAAAGTTTGAGCGCAGAAATAAATAAGACGCCGGCAGATGAAGTGACATTTCCGAGCAAGGGGCCCCCTCACATTCCGTTCCCACAAGCGTCCTTGGGCCAAGGTGGCGACGAGCAGCCTAAACATAACACCGGCGCGCACGAACGCAGGAACAGATGCTTAACAAGCCTTGGTCGGGTATTGACCTAATCCGGTAATGCACGCAGGCGCCGCACCTCCACCTGCAACCATGAAAGACGGGGACACTCCGAGGGTTGTTGTTTTCATGTCTGCCTTTAGTGAGTTCTGCCTCAAGCGGTTTGGGGGTTCCACGGGTAGGCGCCACTGGAATGACCTCGCAGCTGGGCGCCTGTTCCCATGGTCGCCTCGTCGTCAGCGCATACTCCTTGCAAAGCCGGACTTTCCCGTCCACAAACGCAGACACGGATTATCCGTTCATGGGAGCACCTTCCCGCTTCAAGCTACAACTGTACGAGCGACGATGCTTGTTCACGTAATCCTTCGCGTACCTCCGATACCGTAGAGGCCGGCGAAGATTGCGAGTCACCTTTGGGAAATTCCTTTGTTGGGCCCGGCGTCAGCGGCGAAGTATACTTCGTTTCATCTTTTGTTAAACAAAAAAAATTTTTTTTTCTTCAGTAGCGTAGCGTTAGCACTGCAACGAAGCGCGCAGTCGTCCGGATGATCTCATCGTCGTGGCGCGAGACTTGAACCCTTGACGGTCAGGTGCACTCGCTCAGCGTACTCTCTCGAACGTCGTGGGAATAAAGAGGGGCCAATCATAACAATCTCAACTTGCCAAAAAAAAAAAAAAGTTTTTTTTTTTATATAAAGATTTTTTAGTTGAGGCAAACCTCACATGTTTCGTCATGGACACCGAAGATGCTGACACTCGCTTTCCCGACCCTGCACAGCTTGTTTCTGAAATTCAACCTCAGCGCGTTGGTGGAACGTCTTTTTAGCTTGTCTGGGAACGTCTTTAGGAGGAAAAGGGGAAAACTCTCCGATAAGGACTTTGAAAGTCAATTGCTTCTGCGAGCGATTAAACTATTTTGGTGAAAACGCAGGCCATAAAATGACTGCATTTATTTTAGGCTCGCGGGGTTTTCACGGATCAAAACTGCTGTTCATTTTGCTACCACAAACATACAAAAAGTAACTTCGAAAGTAACTTCAAAGTAACTCGCTACTTTTTACAGTAGTTAGTAGTTTACTCAATTACTATTACGAATGCGTAATTTCTACTCTACTCCAATTACTTTTGGCGTCAATACTCAGTAACTTAACTTAACTACCTTTTTTGAGTAATTTGTACATATCTCTTTGACGGGAGACACTCATGGATTTACATCTAGAAATATTAAGATTCATAAGACAGTCGTTGCACCATTCGGTAACATTGTTAATATTGGTCTATAAAGCAGAGATGTCAGAGCCGTTAGGGATATATTGGTAAATAACGCAGTCGTCAGCAAAAAGGCTAATAGAAGAGGAGACACGGGTAGGGAGATCATTAACATAAATAATAAATAGTAGTGGACTGAGTACTGAACCTTGTGGGACACCGGAGTTGACAGGCGAGCATGGAGAATCAGCTCCGTTGGCGTGGGCAAACTGTAGCCGCGGCAAGCCAGAATGGCTTCTATCCAGGCAAGTACTTATAAACATATGTCAAGGCTGCTAAGTTTATGAAGACGGACGTGACAAACTTTGTTAACAGCGTTGGAGAAATCAAGGAATATGATCAGTCTGGAACCCTGGTCAAGTGTGACATGAAGATTCTGAGTAAATGTAAGGAGTTGGGGGTTTCGCGTGATTATAACTTCCAAAGACCATGTTGTGATGCGTTAAGAAAAAAGTTTCTAATCAGAAAGTTAGCAAGTTGTTAGTTGTTAACGTCACAAACTCACACACCAATTCAGTTTCTCCACTAAATTTAGCGGGGAAGTTGAATTGGTGTATAGGTCTTTGACCTCCCATAGGCAACGCCAGCAGTGTTGCATTTTGGGACTCTTAGGCGGCCTTTTCGCATCCAGCAGTTCCGGCGACTCTGATGGCTACGCCGACGCCGCTATATGCGGGAGCGGGTTGCCTCAGAGCTGCGCTCTAAAACGAAACTGACATCAAAACTTTTAGCAGGTGGAGGTCGTGGTTGGGGTATTTGTCTGGCGTGAGGTTCTTTTTGCTTCTTTTCTGACTGTGGAAATCCTTCAAAGTTTCGCATTTCTAATGTCAATAAAAATGCCTAAAAAGAATATTAATGGGCATGACCCGTTTTCTCAGCGTTTTGTGCTGAGGAAATAAACGCTCAGGCTTATTCGTTACTATGATGCTTTCTGGAAAAATATTCATTAAAATGTATCACGTAGTTATCACAATCCTAGCGATTTTACGTCATGGGCCAGATATTGAAGTAGAAGAAGAAGAAAAAAGAATCTTAAACGAAAAGAGAATTTTCTTTTAAATATTTTTCTACGAACAATACATTTTGTACCTGAATAAAATATAGCTTCTTCGGTGTGACTTGGCTTACATTTTATGACATTTCAATGTGTAAAAAAAAAACTAGCAGATACGCACTTCAAAACAGAAACTCTGGCGCGCGTCTCGCATACGAATCTCGCAACATCTTGCGCAGAAAAGATTTTCCCCCGTAACTCTGTAACTGTACATTTAGTTTTTATTCCCAGGCATTGAAAGATTCCCCCGCACTATTGTTCTGTCCAACAAACCGGAACAATGCGTGTTTACGAAATCAGCCTCACAATAACACAGAACGCAGCGCCGTATTACCTGTCGTGCCCGTTGTTTCGTTGAATCTAGACTTTAGTCTACAGGGAATCAGAATCATGCTGCTACTGACGCTTTCACTTTTCTTGTTACCATTGATTTGATGCTGCACGAGTAAATTTCACTCGCAATAATAATGAAAACATGATTGCGACTTTTCGAATCCAATAAATAACAGTTTTTTTTTATTTCAGATGGAGTTCTTTTGCATAAATGACAGTTGTACGTATGATTAATATCGCCTTATCTGAAATCGTTGATTAATTTTACCTAAGGCTCCTATGTCGAGGCAATAGGCGCTTCACTGGGAAACAAAAATAACCCAAACGATTCCAACATTTTTGTGGGACAACTGCAACCTGCATTTTTTTTTCTACTTGTCCATATAAGCCTATTTTGAATAAATGATATATCGATCCTTTTTTAACATCTGGAGCCATTTGGCTAATTACTTTCACTCCCAATTTCAACGCCGCCCACCCGAGCATTCGTTTCTCTCGACATATTCTCTTCAGCTTGTGAGAGTTAAAGTCAGTCTAAAACTAAGGTTTTTAGCCGACTTATCGACACCAGTATCTTAATTTCAGTAGCTCTCATCCCCGCTACTGAAAATACAAGCATTACGTATAGCCAAGCCCAAAAGTTTAAACAATTTTGTTAGAATTTGCCAGACCTTTATTCAAATGCAGAGTACATGCGCCATATACTCGCTAAGCACGACTAATGAGCCCTAATAGTCATAATGAATTTATTCTGCTCCACAGTGATGAATCCATTTGCATGGGCGAACAATTTGATGGGAGAAATACAACGTTACTAGAAAAGTTCATTTGGGAAACTGCCATGAGAGCCTGCTTTAAAAAAGTGGCTCCGATCCGTACTCGAGAACCGAACTAAAGGCGATCGCAACGCTGCCAATTCTCCCGCAGCGGCCATTGCAGGAACTGCACAGCTGCACGTATTGGTTCAGGTTGAATCGCGCAAGTTCCTGTGGCTCCATCTCGCAGTGTCATTTCGCAGTAGCTACATAGAGAAAATTTTATATTTTGCCTCGTCGCTAAAGGGCGGCGCTGCTATCGTATCCAGTTTGGTCTCTGTGGACGTGAGCGGCCCGGATTTCAAGGGTGCGTTTTCCAACTGTGTGTTCTAGTAACGTTGGAGCAGTGTCATCGCGGAAAGAGACGACAGCGCCCAGAGAACCAAGAAGACAAAAACATGACCCTCCAGTTCACTGCCGTCGGGCGCAACGTCAACTTCATCCTCCTACACAAGCATTATATTATTATTGTGCAGACCGAAAGATTCAGGCGGATTACCTCAGCGGGTCCGGTACCGCCGGAGGTGACAGCGTCATCTAGTTTAATATTCGCAACTCCAGCGCGCCGCTCGCCCTCCAGCGGACGAGCGGAGAACTAGAGGAACGGGGACGGCAGCGGCGGCGGCGGCGCGGAAAAGGTTGCAGGGGCTTTCGGCCTTGATGCGTTAAGCCGTTGTAACGAAAAAAGTGAGCGCGTTAATATAGGAATTATTGTGCTCCACCTCGCAACAGCGTTGCACGAAGGACCGGGATGTCAAATTTCATTAGGGACTTTTCGTATATAGCATACGCTACGGATTGCTGGTCTTGTGCATGAAAGCCAGCTCGATCTGTGCTCAACGTGACGGCAAACGCTCCCGCTAATAATGTAGAGCTCTAGCGTTCGGTCTATGAAAAGTCTATTCTTTGCTCTAAGTAGGAGAAAACTGGTCGCGCAACGATATGTCGAGCAATACACGTCGAGAATGGGTTTGCGTTTTAAGGCCATGGGAACATGACCATCTATTCCAAGAATTTTTAAAAGATAGAATACGCGTACTTGCTTTCAGGTAATTACAAAATAAATAAAGAAATGCCCGAAGCATTTTAAGCGCCTCTGTGTTAGCCAGCCGTTCGCGACGACAGATATGAACGGGCAGTTTTGGCGAGAGGGGCCACAACGTTGAAAATAACACGGTACAAAAAGAAAAAAACGGTATATTAAAATATGCATTTTTGATAAAGCAAGGAATAAAACCCCTAAATACGCCGATTATGGTAATAGGCAGTTTTAGCATAGCGTTACCGCAGGCTACCGTTGGCTATACCGTGAGCAAGGCAACACTCCTGGCACGCGTTGAAAACTGTGCTTCAAAGGCGCAGCGCGAGCCTCCGGTTGAAATGCTACACCGCACGGTAGCCTGCGGTAACAAACTTCCTATCAATAACCATAGAGCAGTTTGATCTCGTGTTGCAATACACTAAAACCGAGACGGTGAGCAGCGAGTTGCGAGCCTGTGACACGAAGACATCAATACTGTGAACGCTGCTCTTCCGAAGCTTGAAAGTCACCGTGCGCGGCCCACTTTTTAGAGCACTGATGGCCAGGCAAGGCGCAAACACGATATCTTCATCACCCTCAAAAATATTCTGGCACAAACAGTGACATGGCCGGTGCGTAAAACGCGCTCGCCTACCACAAAGCTTCGCAAGTCGAGGTTTCTGCAACTTTTAAATGTCAACATGCTCATTTTGCTAACGCGCATCAACATCTCCGTTACCTGTAATATGATCCTGCCCTAACCACTTCGCGTTTGCAGACAAATAAATCATTTTTAGCGCACTGACCAGCGTCAGCAAGCAGGCGCACGGGAAACCCTGGAGAATCTATCCCCGTCTCTTCCGCCATCTTGGAACTACCGCCCCGCCACCTATAGGGCGTTGGAGTTGCGAATATCCCCCCTCCTCTGCATACACAGGTTTCTGCCCCTGCGGAAAGCCACGCTGGTTAGTGTGAGAACAGTAGAACAACGAGGGTGACACATAAAATCGGCTCTAAAATTTCATGCGATATCATTGAAAATTTTGATTGTGATTCTAGCAAAGTTGCGTAGCTTCTCTACTGCGCGGCGTGTGATAAGCAGTTTATTTATTTGTTTGACTTTTATGGTGCTCCTAAACAGCCCGTGGACCTATGGAAGGGTGCGCCAGTTCTCAGATAGTACAACGCACTGTGCAGACTGTCTGTTCGCAGACAGTACTGTAAAAAAAGAAAAGATTGGACACTACGTAGTCGAACAGAGCATTACTGGTTGTGTTCGCAGAGGTATGTTTAAAAACATACGTAGTCAGTGTAAACAAATGCACACATCATAATAGATAACACAGTACTCGCAGTTACATACGGTCTGTTATGAACTGTTGAGACACTAAAGTTCGAGGAAAAGTTGACACAGGTTTTGTACATAACAGCTCTGAGTACAAAAAAAAAGATTTTTTCGACAAGTTTTAGCAAAAATGGAATGGTAAGAGTTTCCCGCAAATATATATCTACCTCAGGCTTGTTCATCACAGCCGACGTGTTAAACGCACACTGGATACGTCCCAGTGGTGCTTTTGGACTCTCACCAACCGAACACACGATGATAGCAATGAGTCTGGTTAGGCACAGCAATGGAAACAAAAGAGGTTAGTTTTGGACAATGAATGAAACCGTGGAGACATTTGTGCCAAGAGAAAAATCCCGTGCCTGCCTCCATTTGAAAAGGTAATACAAGTTTAGAAGTTTCAACATTCGCTAATGACTGATAGAAGTCTACCTATTAAAATGACGATCGTAAAGCCGTCGAACAAACGTATTTTGTATATTTTCACTTTCAATTTTCTTTGGCTTAAATTCAACACATTCCATAGCACGCTAGAGAACTCTTCAGCTAGGTGAGCGATCGATAAGGACGTAAGAAAAAATAAGGACTCTTAAACTGGCGAGCCTTTTTAGTGATCGCGCCCAATGGTTGGTAACATGTTTCGCTCAATTATATCACGTGCTCGGAAGATTTTAATACAATATCTGGGTAAAAACGCCCAGATCTCTTACAACTGAAACACGCTCAATCAAGCATTTGTTCAAAACGTACTCACAAGTGCGAGTTCGAAATTTTTCCTCGAAAAATATATTTCGTTTTAGCCGGGTTGAGAACCAAGTTGTTATTTTTGCACCGTCTGCCAGTACGTTAATATCTTGCCAGAATATAGTGGGTCAAAAGTGCAACCTTGGCTGTGTGTCACGGTTAAAAATACTTTTTGTTGTAGTGTTTTTTCGAGATATGAGTTTTGAAGGTTTTCGTCTAAACCAACGAAAGGTAGCACTGTGTGTGTGTGTCAGTAGTTAAAAGCATTGTATATTTTTATGACCTTTAGCTTTCTAACAGATTTCTTGTGTGAATTGAAAGGTGGTTGTGCTTTTTGGGTGGCCTCACTTAGCTTGTTTTGTGATGTGGGTGAGGGCTTGTGCGCCCGACCTTGAAAAACAGGATGTTCGGTGCTTCTATGGTGGTTTTAAATCTGTATAAAGGAGGTTGGTTGAATAAAATTATTAGCTGAGCTAGAGACGTTGTCTGTATCTGTTACTTTCTCTTCGACTGTAAAACAAATTTCCTCCTTCCTGCTCCAGACTCTGGGTTAAAATCATCATGGTAAACATCCACCTGTTCGCGTGCGCATGAACAGTAATTTTTCTTTTTAAAATTAAAGTAGATGTGTCGACCTGCTGCTAGCGCCCTAACTTGGAACTCGCATAATCTGTAAACGGGGTTAAATTTGTTTTTACAGAGCCTGGCTATGGCAACAAAGTTCAGTCTTAAGTACTAACGCTTTACAAATAACGTGCTAATGCAAGTCCGCTACTTTTTTTTGTAACGTTTAACTTTAAACAGTTTATATTTTTATGTAAATTGCATTTGTAGTTTCTTTTACTATTTATAAATAACGATGAATGCAACGAAGTAACGCTTGTCGTTACTTTTAGCAATTTATTGACAATAAACCTTTCATTGAACAAGTTCCATCAAACCACTCCTTGTTTTTTTTTCAGCTTTTATTTGTTTTAATTTTGAGGTGTCATGCTCGCTAGCACCAACATTTTAAATGCGTAATCTCGGATAAGTCACGTCCCGATCCGCGTATGAGTCTAAGGGGGGCGGGGGCAGGATGGTGTTATCTTTTGTTCTGTTCAGCTAATGTAACTTGAAAAAGTAAATAAAAGAAAACGCCATTCTTTCTACATTTAGTTACTTTTTTTTCATTTCGGTAACCGTAATGATAACTTCGAGACTTTATTTTTTTTGCGTAAATATACCTGTACTAGATTACTTTTGGAAACTAACTCAGAAAATACTGACAAAGTTAAATCACACTAGCCGACGTCGCAATGACGTAGCGTTTCGCAACGTGGAACCATCTTCAGGGTGTCAAATTGTCCTTCTCTTTTTATATATATATATATATATATATATATATATATATATATGTGTGTGTGTGTGTGTGTGTGTGTGTGTGTGTGTGTGTGTGTGTGTGTGTGTGTGTGTGTGTGTGTGTGTGTGTGTGTGTGTGTGTGTGTGTGTGTGTGTGTGTGTGTGTGTGTGTGTGTGTGTGTGTGTGTGTGTGTGTGTGTGTGTGTGTGTGTATTTCGGGATTATTTTTCACATTCCGGTCATCCATGCCAAAGGTGACGCGGTAATTCTTTTATGTCTGGTATAGTACGAAAAAATAACAAAAAAAGCCTCTGAACTAAAAAAGAGGGTCACAAAAACAAATTTTATTTTTGCGAATCTCATGCTCTAAATTTCTGGAATTTTCATAGAACCCGTGTAGTTAAGAAACCGGTTGTGAGAAAATGGTGGCGTACCACAAAACTTCAGGTGGGCACCTAATTACATAATAAGATGCGATATCTTCCATTAAAACACAAACATTGACAGGCGTCATTTTAAGTCCAAACAGGAGCTCCAAAAAGAAGAGACTTCATGAGATTCCTTTATTTTCTCTAGTCAACATGGGGATGGGTGTTAGCTACAATAGTTTTTTTGTTTGTTTTATGGGAATAATTGAATTGCATGTGTTTAATTTTCCAAAGACTCGTTTTGTTTCGTAATAATGAAATGACAAAACGTCCAGTTTATGCAGAAACGGCCTTAATAAGAGCCAAAAATAAAATGTGGGTATCGGTGCCCGCAACTTTCGAAATAACCAAAAGTTCAATCCACCTCATCTCTTCAACAAAAAACAATGTAAAAATACTTTGTGTTGTTGCTGAGAAATTATGTTTTAATGGTGAGCCTCTCCGACCATGCCTGCAAGCCCCCACCTCGTAGGCGAGGCTCACCGGCATTTGCCAACGAGGCGGCAACGGTGTGAGACGCCGCAGCTAGGTCTTCAACTTTCTCCTGAACACATGCTGTATTCAGTTGCAGTGGAAGGTATCTTGACATCCACGCATTCGTATCCTCTGTGCCTTACGTAATGATACTAGCGTCTTAATTTTACTGTACTGCAGAGGAGCGCAGGACTTCATCGTCTTCTTTCCGAGTTTGGTAATGCATACTGCGCACCGGCGACGTCTGCCGTATGTCCAGCTGTAAAAATAATTCAAACTAGATACCACTTTACCGATGCAAACATTAACAGTGATGTCGCTTCTCTATTGAACCTAAATATATTTTGCAGAACTAAGACGTATTGAAGTTCGTTGGCGCATCCACCAAGCACGCGCTGCCGAGATAGTTACGACGTCATGGAAACAACTACGTCACTTTTCTAAGCGTCATTATAGACAGGGCTTGTGGCAATCTTTTAGCGCGCATTCTTAAAATTGGGAGTAAAAACGCGAGAACTGATCGATGAATATCTTAACCTATTAACTTTTCGCAAATTTTGTAAATTGGTCAAGCCTCTGTTAGTAATGATGAAAATTCGCGCACAAAAAGTAAAGGGAAAAAAAGAAGAACAGAGAGCAAAGACAGGCCCGTGTTCCTTCTGTTCTGTGTTCCCTCCTCTTTTGTCCTTGACATTGAGCGCGAATTTTCATCATCTTTAACGCTTACTAACTCGCTCAGCTTGCCACCTTACTTCTATGATAGTAGTTGGCGTCAATAGTGCAATTGCAACATCATCCATAAAACCATTATTCAAAACGTTATTCAACAACTTGTTTCATAAACCGACTTAACACGACTGTTATTAACTCATCTAATATCCACCTAGCCTGACACTCACATGGCAAAGACGACACTTGTGTAACTTCCACCTCTTATCAAACACACTTCTTCTAAAAATACTAGTGAGTTCGGAATGCGATGCGTGCTCTGCTGGCCTCCCGTGTAGTTCGGAGTCTAAAATATTGCAGGGGTCTCAGGGCGCGAGGAGTCCGCCGCAAAGATTGAAATGCTTTTACAATGATCACACTGCTTTTGGTATCATATATATCCTATAAAAGTACACTTAAGTTCAATAAAAAAGCGACATCAGCCTCAATAATTCGCATCGGCGAAGAGCTATCCTGTATGAATTGTTTTTATATTTCAACATACGACAGCCGAGGTCGTCGCGAAGTATGCATTCCGAAACTCGGGAAGCGGACTATGAGGGCCAGCGTTCGTCGGCAGCTAGCTGGGCAGAAAACAATTAAGACGCCAGTTTCATTGCGTAACGCAAAGAGGATACGGATGCATGGAAATCAGACTAACATCCACTTCAACTGAATAAAACGTGTTTTCAGGAGAGCGTTGAAGACCGCGGCGGCGACTCAACACCGTTGACGCCTCGCTAGCGAACGTCAGCGAACTTCGCCCACGAGGTCGGCTCTCGGAGGCATAGTCGGAGGGACTCATCTTTAAAAAGATATATTTTCTAAGCAACAACAAATAATTATTTTCTAATTTCTTGATGGGTTGAAGAGATGAGGTGATAAAACTTTCGCCTATTTCGAACGTTCCGGCCACCGCTGCCCATATTGCTTCTTGTGGCTCTCAATGTAGCCGTTTTTACATAAACTGGAGATTTTGTCATTTAATAAAATCGCAACAAAACGAGGAATTGAAAATTTAATTCGTGCAATTTAATTATTATTTTTTAGAACAAAGACAAATATGGTAGCTAACACCCAAACCCAAGTTGACCAAAAAAATAAAGAAATTTTAAACAAGTCTTCTTTTTCCAGCTCTATTTTGACTCAAAATCATGTCTTTCTATATTTGCCTTTTAGTGTAAGATACAGCAGATTATTAAGTAATTAGGCGCCCACCTAAATTGGTATGGTACGCAACCGTTTTCACAATGTTTTTCATGGATACATAGGTTTCACACAAATTTCAAAAATTTACAGCATATCAGCAAAAATATTTTTTTTTAATATACTATTTTTTGGGGGTTTAGAGGCTTCTTTATTTAAATTTTTCTTTTCGTACATATCCCAGACACGGAAAAATTGCCGCGTCTCCTTCGGCATGAAATTATACATTCGCAATGAATTGTTACATCTCTATATTGAACTCCGTCAAATGTAACAATGTTGCGCTTATCCTTGTCCACTCCTTCACGTCCGTCCACTGTTTTTGCGCATACAAGGTTACACAGTACCATCAGCCACGTAGCCGAACAACAAATCTTACGTACCACTGTATTTTGTTACAAAAGTAATATATTCCTCCGTTGTTTTCTTTTTTTTTTTTTTTGCTGAGGTGTTGCAGTTAGCTGTGCTAACGGCATAACCTTGTTTATTACTGAAACCAACGTCTTATGAAAAAAATGGAAACGGTGCATTGTGCATTGTTCATAATTCAAGCAATCCTCGCTTCGACCCAAAGACTGTAGTCTAGACTCGGCATCAACTATACCGTGCTACACTTCCAAGGCTAACCTAGCATCCGCAGTTCTCCAACTTTGTCAAGACAAATAAACGCCTTTAGATAAGCGCCTTTTAGCGTCATGTGCTTTGACAGAATTGGGGCACTGCTGTTGCTAGGCTAGCCTTGGCAGCGTAGCACAGAATAGTTGACACCGAGGCTGTTCTTTGCTTGGTTTCTTTTGCTGAGGCGTTGCAGACAGTTTTGTTCACGACATAAAGTTGTTTATTAGCGAAACCAACATCCGAGTGAAAGTAGTAGACGGTGCATTGTGCATTGTGCATTGTTCGTAATCATACAATTATCGCCTGTAGTCTAGACATGACTGTTATTTTGTTTACAAGGTGAAACTTTTCGACTGGGATCCCACTGGTCCCAGTTCAACTGGTTTGTGGAACGATTCTTAGTTGCACCTGGTCCCCGTTTCAGCAAGTTCCAGTTGTCGTTGGTACCAGCTAGAATTGGTTTCAGCTGGAGTTGGTCCTAGTGACCGCTGTTGCGAACTCCAGTAACAACCATACACGGCTCAACATGGAAGGTTGACCAATGTTTATAGTCAAAAGCTTTGAGAATAAAAATAGATAAAATGTTTGGTGACGTAGTGCAGGTTGCCGGGTTGAAGGAAGACTAGTGTAGTTCTGTGAGGAAAGCGTCAGCTGCCTCGTTTGAGACTTGCTTGCGACGATTGAATCGCCCTTTCAGAGGTAGTATTCGTGCGAGATAGAAAAAAAACGGCCGCTGGTGTCTGTCAGCATCAGTGAAGACGTCCTCAGCTTCTCTCCCCATCGCCTGAAGAAAGCTGCTCACCCGTTTTTCATCGTTGCGCGGGTGAAGTGCTAATACGATGCGGCAGCGCTCCCACCTTGCCATCCAACATGTCCAATTGCTTGTGTCACAAGAGTCGAACATTTTCGAGGTAGACTTCCCTCCATTTTTTCCAATGTGTTCTCCGCGGCGGCTTTTCCTTCCGTCTGGTTTCCCCCAGCGTGCACTCCTATCGCTGAACTGCACCTTTCAATCCTCGAAGTTCAACGCTGCCGCCATGGCGTGTTTACGGTTGGGGTCCAAGGAAGCGCAGATATATTTGTGACAATTTCATAAGAACACGTTTATCAACACGCCAACTTGGGAGACGGCTTCCCTTCTCGCACACCGACCAACGCGTCCGGCCCGCGTCGGGCTGTGGACACCCTTGACCCTCGCCGCGGCGCCATATTGGGTCGGACTTAGGGGTGTGTGTGCAGTTGAGCCAGCTGGTGCGCAGCAAACTCATCCTTGAAAAAAACAAATCTCCCTAATCTCGTCAGCAGTCGTGCCATGCACTTGAAGTGTGTTATGGTGACGACGTGATCGTCCATGCATTACTATGGCGGTCTGTTGTGTTCGGCTGTGCGCCGGTTCGTCGGAAAAAGGACTCCGATGTTTCCGCTTCCCCCGAGAAAAGACGCCAAGAAGAAAATGGGAATCCCAATTCAAGCGTGATTTCTGGAGGGCTACTAAGAACTCGAAGATCTCCGATGTAATTTACAAAAGCACATCCGATTTCTGTTTACGCGAGCTGCATACACTAAAAGGCCCTTTTAAGGAAGCGTTTCTAAAGCTCCGATCGATCGCTCCATGATAGGAGTTGTTGCACTGCGAATTCAGTGATCGCTTTGCCTCACTGATCACATCGAGCGATTCATTGTATCAAAGATAATAATCACCGGAGAAGGGAACAAGGGGATACGGCCCATTCGTCACATGTCGATTCGTCATAGGGCAACTGGTAACAGGCCCTTTCGTCACAGCGGAACATTCGTCATAGGATGATTCGTCACGCTGGCAGTTCGTCACAATATGACCCCAAGATCATTAAACGTTCTTTTTTTTCTATTTTGTTTCTTTAGGAAAGTTACGAAAGGGGGTCACCCAACTAATTCCGCAAAAAGTCAGTGAGGTTGACTACTGTACGAACGGGAACAAAAGCACGTCCCAATGACCCCAAGATAGGGCAACCTGCAGCTTTTAGCTTGCATGTTATCTTATCTGGGTCACCTTACTAACAGAAGAACTTCGAGAACATAAAGTTCACAATAAAAAAAATAGCCCACTAAACCCGAATCTTTTTTTCTTCTTTTTTTTTGACCCATTTCAGGGTTTTATTTTGGCGGTTGCTTCCGGATTAATAAAAGACGGATCTATTTTGCTTCCCATCTCACTCTCGATTTCTAAATGGAGGTAGTTACTACTAAGTGAGGTGGGCGATATGCTTCTTCACGAAGGACATTCCTACACTTGCATTAAGGTTAACGAAACTACGTTGTATCGGGCCTGCAGGCTGCGGCTGAAGAGGAGTTCGTAAAACTAGAATAGTCACCGATCACGCCAAGACTCGTGTAATCTCTTATTCCAGTGACCATACGCATGCATTTGACCCCACCGAGAAAAAACGTACTTCGGGTTCGTCATCAGATATTGGCCTTCCTGCCAATCGCCGACATTCCCGAGGCCTTCTAGGACCTTCTCGAGGTTTTGTCCACCGATGCCTCACTCGTGGCGGACTACTTCGAGGACGTGTATATCGGGAGACCCCGTCGAAACGGCTTGTCTTCGGCCACCTTCCCTCCTCTGGTTTGGTTAGTCAGAGAATCAACACTAGCACAAATGCCAAGGACGAACAACAGCATCGAAGCGTGGCACCGGAGACTGCAGGTAAGAACTGAACTAATCCTCTTAGAACTTGGAAGTTTTCTGTAGTACATTTTTGCATTTGTGGCTCAAAATTTCAGTACGGTGCCCCCTCGAAAAAGCTTTCTCCACCTGTGTGTGTGTTATTTTTTCTTTTTATGCCAGAGCAACGTGGGCTGCAGTTCTCCCAATATCTGGGCGGGCTGCATCAAGCGAGAGCAGTCCTTGGCAGAGATGAAGCTGGCTCAGGCAGAGGGCGGCACGACATCTTCGAGGGTGTCCAAAAAGCACGACGACTGCAACCGGCGTCTTCAGATCATTGTGAGCCGCTACGATGGTTGCACTCATCTTGAAACCTTGAGGGCGGCAGCTCGGAATATCGCTGTTTACTTTGTTTTTATTTCCCTCAATAAACCTGTTGTTTTCGAAGTACAACGATGACTTGTTTCGATGTTCCCTCTCTTCAGTAAAAATGAAATATAATATAACGTACTAATCTTTATTGCATGCAAAACCAAGTCAATATAAGTTGGGCAAGTTCGAATATCCAGTTCGCACAGTGACAAACTTTCCTAGTGACAAATTCCCCTATGACGAATGTTCCGCTGTGACGAACGGGCCTATTACCAGTTGGCCTATGACGAATGCGCACATGACAAACGGGCCTACACTCGGGAACAAGAGGGGCAAAGGACCAACACAAATCTACAAACATAGCTCAGGTTACTTGCGCGGCTGAAACAATCCGCCAGGTCCTGGTATCGAACTAGGGACCTCTCCATTTCCAGTGGAGCGCTTTACCAACTGAGGTAACCAGAAGTTTGACGTCAGCAGAGGAAATGGGTTTTGTCAGCTGCCACTTCAGTTTCACAAAACACAAGGATGAACGGCCTGTATTTTAAGGTTATGATAATATTGTAATCAATGCAAAGGTGGAAGCGACCTAGAGAAGAAGCGACGATAATAATCTCTGGAGAAAAAGAACAAGGGGACAAAGGACAAACACAAATCTCTAAACACAGCTAGGTAGCTGGTGCGCGACCGAGAAACATCCACCTGGTCCTGGTATCGAACCAGGGACCTCCCCATTTTTATTGGAGTGTAATTGGAGGTTATGATGATAATGCATTAATTGCATTATTATCATAACCTTAACATGCTGGCCGTTCCCCCTTGTTTGAGTTAGACTGGTGACAGCTGATAAACCCGTTTGCTCTACTGACATCTAACTCCCTGGTTAGCTCACTTAGTAGAGCGCTCCACTGGAAATTGAGGGGACCATGGTTCGATACCAGGACCAGGCAGATTTTTTTTTCAGTCGTGCACCAGTCACCTAGCGGTGTTTGGACATTTGTGTTTGTCCTTCGTCCCCCTTGTTCCCCTTCCCCAGGTATTATTATCGTCATTCTTGTCTAGCTTGCTTGCACCTTTGCATTAATTGCATTATCATCAAATTAATCGGAGCTGTAAATAGGGTTCCCTAGAACACCCCATTGTGGTGTTTTAATAGCGATACCTATATCGCAACCAACGTGTGCACAAATTTCATGAGACCTTTTGTGCTTATTTCAGCATGTAAAGGCTTTGAAACGGTGCGACAAACGCGGTATGTTGCCGCGCACGCGTACATCGCAGAATCACGTTGTTAAAGGGATTGTCCGGTCAAATTTTGTATTCGAGAAAACAATTGAACATCATCGTTAATGCCTCGAGCAGCATCGTACGTGCACTGCCCTCTGCATGAGTAATTGAATTTATACTGCTCCAATCGCACTCTAGCGTGTAGCGCCGCTTTGCGGTGGCCAACATGGGAGCTCTGACGTCACACTAACACAAAGCGAGCATTTCTGTCTCGTCTTTACCTGCCAGTGAACGCCTCAGCGTGCTTCGTTTTTGTTGTGGTGCTCGACTTGCTTCGTGGTTGGGTGAGATTTTCGTTGCGCGGTTGGGTGCCACAGCCACCGGGCAGCACATGCGAGCAAGGCATGACGTTCCACACTTTTCCGCGAGACGTGCAGTGACGAGCAAAATTAATCGTCGCCGTGCGTAGTGACAGGGTTCCCGTCAAGATCGAGATCCTGCATATGCAGCAATCATCTCACAGACGAGAGCTACGAGCTGAGCTCTAAGCCGCGAGATTAATATATCTCGTTACAAATACATGCATTCAAGTTTGTTTGGTTGTTTCTTTCCACAATACGCATTAGAGGCAGCTGAAACATTAAAGAATGCTGGAGAAGCTAAGCGAGATCCCAGTTTTACCCTGGAAAGCAAAATTCAGGAAATTGTAATGTATTTTAATGTCAATCAGAATGGTTCAAGTATTACATAACCCCCGACCCGCCCCCCCCCCCCCCCCAAAAAAAAAAAAATAGTTGTTGTGTTTTTTGTTTTTACCGCAAAAATGATTTACGTACTGCCGAATTCCTATTATCTGCTCAAATGTAGCGCTATACTCCGTTTCAGCTTAGGTCCGAGCGCGGCCGATGTTATGAGCCGAAGGGCCAATCAAACAGCGAAAGAGGCACAACGTCATAGCGTGATCTCTGCAGGTGATAGGACCAGTCTGTATTCGCCGTCTCTCTGTGCGTGCTCCTCTGCCGGCTAGTTGTATAAAGCGCAGAGAGCACGCCATGACGCTGCGCTTTTTGCGCTGTATGATTGGCCCTTCGGCTCGTCAACATAGTCCGCGCTCGGACCTAAGCTGAAACGAAGTTATATGCAGTCTGAACAAGACGGCGTCCCTGTCGTTGGGGCGGAAAAATCCTGATTGGTTGATAGTGTCATGACGTCACAGCCACATGACCTCGCGCGGGAGTTTCAAACAAGCCATAAAACTCACGTGAAATGTGACGTGTCACGCGTGGACTGAAAATGATTAAAACATGACATGCAATGCGAATTAAGATCGCCGCGTGTTTCATATGAGTTCACTTTATAAAGTAGTTCAATTGCCTTTAAAAAAAGGTTTGTAGAATTTTAGGCGGAGGCGGGATTCGGACTCACGACCCTTCGGTTGCTAGCCAGGCAAGCTCGCAACCGAAGGTCGCAACCGAAGGTCGCGAGCTTGCCTGACTCGGAGGTGTCTATTAGTGTACCTCCGACAACACTACACGTAACACTAAAATGGAGCCTCCTTTTGTCGCATTCCCAAGACGCATAGAGATACAATACATTGAAGGCCACATATGCATTGCGTCAAGTGTTAGCTTCCCATCTTAAAGGCTGACTTGCAACCTCGGTTTTCGGCGAGTAAGATAATCCTCTCAGCGCTCCCCTTTCCTAAGTTCCGAAAAGAGCCAAGATGGGAGGTTAAGAGTGGAGATGATATAGAAAAGAAGGAGACGGGCAAAACTGGAAAAGCGCGAAGTGCACATCGACTATTAAGTTACCCGAGATGACGGGATCAATGGTTACGCGCCGAGAAAGAGAGGGAAGAAGGGGACGACGAGCGCGCGGGGACGTCAGAACGTCGAACTCTGATTGGAGTAGACCTAAAGAACTCTGATTAGTGGGTAGACCCTAAAGTTAGAGCTGGCTTTGTCTCCACTGCACTCGTCTAACGCGTAAGAACGCGAAACGCCGGCATCAAGCGTTTGGCTTTCGCCTTCTAACGCGTTCTACCAGTGCAGTGGAAACAAGGGCAGCTGGCTTTAGGTTCTACCCACTAATCTCTCCAATCAGAGCTCGACGTTCTGACGTCCCTGCACCTCGTTTCCTCTTCTCCCTCACTTTCTCGGCGCGTTGAAAGCCATAAAAAACGCTTTAAATTCTTAAAAAAAACTTTTGGATTTTTTTTACTTATTCTTACTTCGTAACTGGTTCAGAAATGCAATACCGTAGAAAAATGCAAAAACGGAAAAACAAAAATACTTTTCTAGAAGGCTCATCGCCACGGTCACCTCTTAAGTAGATAGCAAGTAGGCCTCGCAACGTTGGGTGAATATAATTAGGGCTTGGTTGGACTTCCCCTTCTTAAATAATATTTTCCCTAAAAACACATGCATCTGTAGAATGTCCACGTTCAAGCTCTTAACTTAAACGCTTCAGTGATTTGGCCAAATAGGGTTTAGGCTAATGTTTGTTGCTTTATTTTGCGTAGCACACGCTTCCAGAAACTCCACGGCACATCAGTCCCAACCGAGCTCTACATCAAGTCCACGACACTCTTGCTTGGCCTCCTGCACCCTTTTCACGAGTCCTGCTTGTTCCTCCGGCTGAACACCGTGAATCACCACAAGGTACAGCAAGTTGCACGTCCAGAAACGAGACGACCTCGCCGAAAACCTGGAGCTATGTTGAGGTACCACTCCGGCTTTATTCAATACGAATCCTACGTAGGCATCCTCGTTGGCGAACGGCCTCACATGACGCACAGTTCTGATGAACAGCCTCAGTGCGGCAGCATCAAGGACGTATCCTGCACCACTGGTGTAGGGCGGATACTGGCTTGCCGAGAAGTCCTGCTTCGAAACGTACCAACGGCTCTGCGCATCGCGTACAACTTCGTTTTCCCAACGGATGCTTCCCACGTAGAGTGCAGAAGGATATTCCTGGAACCCAGAAAGCATAGGACAAGGGTGTTTCGATTGTTAAAGTTTTGGCCTCTTCAACCTTCTTCTCCGGTGTCACGTTTTGCAGCATTGTTGAAGCGTCCTGTCCTCCTGAAGACACAAGTCGGCTAAGTCTAAAGGCTATGTCTGCTGTCAAGACATCATTCAGAACTTCCGTGTTGACGAAACAATCGTCGTCTGTTTTCAAGACGTAGAGAGGCCTGAGATGCGCGCCGGCCCAGATGAGTCCATGCACTGTTTTCAGGGTAAGGTTCCTGTAGCTGTCCTTGTAGTTTCCGAGTAGGATATCTCCTTCATCTTTGACTTCATTTGCGATCACTTTGTCTCGCTCGGGGGTTTTCAGTCCTCCCGACTAGAAGACCGTGAGAGCCGCTGGGTTGCTTCCATTTAGCCCCCGTGACCAGGCGGTTCTGATGGCATTCCGTTGTCGTATGTTCTCTGGAGCCGAGGCAATTAGAATGACCAAAGATGGCACTCCTTTCGGTAATGTTGCACCATGACTGGACTTGGAATCGAGTAACAATTCGCCACAGATGCGGGATCCCAGGCAAAGTTGGAATATCTCCTCTCTTCCAGTTTTTGCAACTCATTCCTCGGATTCTGTAGAACCGTGTCCTTTTCTTTAACTACGCCTAGCTGTGTCTCTTGGCGAGATAACATTGCCAACACCGCTTTGTTTGTGAACGAAAGAGTAGACCTCCATACATACAATAATTGTGACTATAAACAAAAACGCTGACAGCAATAACTCCAGCTTCTTTTAGCGTCATCGCATCCAACGTGTTCTGGTACGCAATCAATTTCCTTTCTGTGAATCAAGTATCATGATCGATTCAACGACTCAAATCACATGGTCTTATTTTTTTCCGTTGCCAGACACAGCTCATTACCAAGAGTAGAGTAACGTAAGTGTCTACAAAACATAATTAACAGCCCACAAAATCAATTCCCAGAACTCGAAAAATTAAATCAGCACACCGAATCAGTCTCGATGTGATACCCAAAGCAACGCTATTAGCTCTACTGTGGCTAAGGTTAACCTGAGGCATGTGGACAACATGAAGACGTAATTACAGAAATAAGCGTACTATCGCCACGGCAGCAGCAGCCATTGAAAACACATCCCGCATCTGGGAAGCGCTATGTCACAAGGATTGTTCTCACAAATTCAGTGCGGCGAAGTTCACTTGGCAGAATCTCCACAGTCTTGAAACTTCCTTGAACGATTCTTTATATTTTACACCCGAGAGCCGTAGCACCCCGTTGACACAGCTGATAACCGGCGTGATACAAAATGTCTGACTCGGTGACTAAATAAAAGTGTGTCTAATGTTGGTACGTACGTCGCGATGCATCCTCTAGTAGCCTTTGGACACTCTCTCATTGATAAACATTCTCACGATGTCTTGTAACGTTGCACTTGAACGTATGAGGATTTCCGCATTTCATTCGAAGACACTTCACTGCGCTAACACGACGGCGACGTCTTGTGCTTCGGAGAACACGACACCCAGCTGAGGGAGAAGGCAACATCTCCGGCTCGACGTTTGCCGCGGCTGACGTCTCATGCAGACGGCTTCACGCAATCCCCCGTTTCTGCATCCCTCCCTGTCTTCCCCGCTGCCGTTGCGGGCTGGCGGTAAATGGGATTTGAGAGCGACTGAGGATTTTAGCCCTGGATCAGCAGCTGCCGGGCGCGAGCGGGGCTTTACTGCACAAGAAGGGGGATTGACGGGTTGCGTGGATTATGTGAGAACGCATAAAAATGCAAAAAATAAAAAGAAAAGACATATAGCACGATGTTGGACAGCACTTAGGTTAAAAACAGTTTCTCGGTTCATAAAAGAAAGACTAATCTGCACGCTTTTGCCTTATTGTCTGTGTGTGTGTGTGTGTTTCTTATTCTTTAGTGGCAGTTTTTACTGTGAATTTGCCGTGGAAATTAACCGCATTCACAATGACCGCACCAGCTGTGCACACATCTCTTCCTCTGCGCATCATTTCCCACGGTCTCAGTGCTTCCTCTTCAACTGCTTGAAAACGAAGCCGCCTTTTTGCATAAAGGCCCGTTCATACAGTTGGGTGTTCGGAGCGACCACCGTGCTGCTCAGGAACGAATGCAACCGGTTGAACGACGAGTTACCACAGCAACGAAGCGCCAAACGGTCGTTTCGTTCGCGTTCCTGCTCGGGCAACGTGCGTAGCTGAGTCAGGCCGAACTTTTCTTACGTTCGGGAACGACGAGTGACAGGCCAATCGCAGGTCGAGGAGAGCCCTGTTCGCGCGCGTTGCATGCCGTGGTCGTGCCAGGCTCCTTCAGTCCGGCAAAACATGGCGTTCGGTGGTGGTCGCTCGGCGGACGGCGGCGTGAGCAAAACTTCTCATCGTTCCCGTAAAAGCGCCATCCTTGACCGTGAATTCTCGTCGTGCCGCTGCGGATAACCCAGCACGTACTAGAAGCGGTAGATCCACCTCACCGTGCGGCGATCTCGTGGCGGCATTCTCAAGACAGCAGAAACGCCCGTGCTGTCGGGCCGCTTGTATTTGACTACAGTGCGCTTTTCGCAGTATCGGCCCTGAACATCGCCTGGATGGCGGTCTACGTGTGCTCAAGTTCAAGGTATTACTGGTGTACCGTACAAAGGGATGCGAATTTTTACGCGTTTTCTATCACTCGAGAAAGGTGATTATGCGAAGTAACCGGAACGCTCGCAACGTCTATCTGGATCACGAAAATATATTTCTACGTTGCTGTATCGCTACTAAATTACATCGCTCCTGCGATCGGGGCACATGCATGAGATTTATACCAGTTGTTAAAGTCGCATTAAAGTTTATTCTGCAGACGGCGTACTGCATCTTTTTCTTTTTTTAATGCACTACCCTGCAAGCGTATCTTGAACAAAAAAATAGAATTTAAGGTCATAGAAGACGGTCTGTTCATTTTCTGTTACGCAAGTGAGTGGCAGCGCGATCCCCTTCTTTTTTAGAGGCACCGCTGAAACAGCTGACGGCGGCGGAGAAGCGGCCGCCGTGCCGCCGAGTCCCGACCAAGCTGCGGCTTGTGGCAGTGGTTGCGGGAATGTACGCGCGGCGCAGAGAGCGGCCGCTCCGGTCACAACGGACGCAGTCGTGAATAACGGGTTCAGCTTCAGATGTCTCGAACCAGCCTTTACACATCTGTTATGCGCGGCCGCACCCAGCCAGATCTTCTTCGCGACTGTGCGCCGCAGCCAGACACCTCCGGCTGTTCCGGCGGATTTCGCGTCGGTCTGGAAACCGTCCGCCATGTTTGTGCGCGTGGGCTGCTGCTACTATTGGTATACAGGCTAGGAGCAGAGCTGGAAGCTCGTTTCTCATTGGCCGTTGATTCGTTTGGTTGCATGCAGTTCCATGTGTGTGTACAGGTCGCGTACAGTTGTCGTTGAAGTCGGGCAGTTGGCTATTCGTTCGTAAGCATATGCGGTCGCTCCGAACGCGAGTGTGTGAACGGGCCTTAAGTTGGAGCGTCGGAGGTGGCAATGCGGTGCCAGCCCAATGTGCGGCGTTTGTATGCTCCAAGCTTACGGCGTGAAAAAAAACGCCGGAGCACTATATCCTTGCTCGAACATAATACGAATTATCTGCGAGAGTAGTCTCCAGACATCTTGAGGCAGCGGTTTAGCCACGTCAGCAATCCCGAACCCTGCCTTGCTCTGGCCCAACACAAGAGTGCATGCCGGGCTTTTTGGATCCCTTCCATGCACTGCAGTCCACCAAGCACAAAGTAAGAGACGGAGCGAAGGCATCAGAACAACTCAAAACTGTCCCTTAGCTGCTTTTAAAGACGCACAAAAAAAAAAAAAAAAAAAAAAAAAACGGAGCTTGCAGGAAAGTACGGTCTGTAAGGGCCAGGGTGCCTCAATATCCCTCTGACCCAGGGCGATGCCGCATGCTTCGTATAGCACCTCATGCAGACGACGCGCCATTAGGGTAAATACGAAATAGAAACAAAATGCCTACCGTAGCCCTGTCAATGTCAAGAGCTCGTGCTGATAGACGCTATTTCACGCGCGTATCGTGGACTCAGTGGGCTTTCACCTAGTGGTTACTGGCGACGTGACCGATCGAAAGCGTCGCTGTGGTCGGCCCTTCACGATTGGCCGGAATGCTGGCTTTGACGTCAACAAAGGATTCTCATCGACGGAAATAAGAGTAATGTACAACTTCGATTTTGACGTGTTGAGCAGTAGCAGCTACACCCTGCTAATTACAAACACCATCGAACTTGTTGCCCACAGGGTAATGACGTCACGAGGGGGAACCATAGGAGGGCGCCACCCAAATATCTCGCCGCTAATAGAAGGTTTCTAACCTGTCGCTGGCTATTCGCGACGTGCGTGATCAAAAGCGTCGCGGTTGGCCTTCCACGAGTGGCCAAATGCTCACCTCGACGACTTGAGCAGGATTGTATATGCTCGTCGGCGGAAATAAGGGCAATGTCATATTTTAAACCTTGGCGGTGTTGATTTAAAGAGGTGATAACTAGGGATTGCTTTTTAATGCGAAAGCTCTAACTGTCACATGGAACGAAGCTGGTGAAGGCCGCGAAAACGATAACTAAATTCCCATTGGCTGGGCGTTGTCTGTAGCAGCAAAACGGCACCTAAAACACATTGGCTGCGAAACTTTCTCGGGAGTTTAATGTAAACAAAGTAAATCCATCGCTTTGAAAATAAAATTTCGTACGTTTCGGTCTGGGTGGAAATCAAGCCCGGCCTCCAGGGTGCGAGACGAGCATGCTTTCCCGACGCCACGGCGGCTCCACTGTTCCGGCTGACTAAAGCTGTGCCTAATCAGTACGTCATGCTTTCGCATTCCCACAGGCAAGCAGTCTTGTGTGCCTCTGCTGAGTTTTTTCTTTCAAACACCATCGAACTTGTTGTTTGCTACAAAATCATCTGGTCGCGACGTCAGAGGTAGGAACCATAGAGACATCACCGAAACATCTCGTCTAAAGCACCTCGATGTCTTTACGTTTGTCCGCAAGTAGCGTCAAATGCGCCAGTGCACGAGACCTGTATCTCGAGCGGCCCTGTGAAAGCAAATGACGGCGCAGCTTAGGGTGCCTACATGTCTGCGCGCGGTATGAAGGCACTCAGGCGGCTGTGAGAAAATGACGGCCGGAAGCGAATGGCGGCGAAGCACACCGCTCGTGGCACGTTTCTTGCGCGTTTCCACAGACAACGGTTAGCGATGCTTGAAAGCGTGAATTTTATCGAGGCACTTTAATTTCGCCGTCAATGGACATCACCAGCCGTCGAAAGAAAGAGAAAGAAGAAATCTTCTATCCACAGCGCTCTTCAGGCGATGCCTCGAATCTCTTCCGAAGAAACGCTCACATTGGATGTCAATCCTCTGTACAGGATACCACTCGTCGCCATCAACTGCTTCATATTAGTCGCGTCCTTCGGAGGGCTCAGCATCGCCGTGAGTACAGTCGGAAAAAAATAGCTCCTTTTCCTTCACGTAATGCCATCACACTCTGATGGCACCAACTCTGCATGGCCCGAGCCCGATGCCGAGAATCTTTCGACACATTGTCTTCATGGACAGGAGTCCCAGTCGAACGCCGATGACCAAGTCCCACTAGAGCGACAAACAGAAATAAACGCAGCAGCAACAAGCCTCAGACCAGAGTCTTTCGCGATTTGACAGGCTTTGTAGAATAAAGGAGGCTATGCTCAAACGCAAGAATCTCATGCGCGCGAGGGTATTTTTGGTTGGTTGGTTGGTGTTTTATGGCGCAAAAGCGTCTCAGGCTCTGATGCGCCAGGTACATACACTGTTGCAGATAAGGTTTCGAGAGGGTATCTTTGGCAGGCTTGCAATCACTTGTGCTTACTTCACGAGCACCGACCAAACGTCTGCCAAAGGTACCATTGCGAGCATGCTGCACATGTTTGAGGTTGCCGCTGTCGTTTGTTTCTATTTGTCACTCCAGTGGGACTCGAACATACAGCAGCTAGCACTCGTATCCATGTATGCGTCTGCGCGCGATCTCACTGTGATGACGTTGAAATGCTACACTTCGTTTCACGTCCGCACGCAGCCAACGCTACAAGTTGATGAGACCCATCAAACGGACTGAAAAGCGCGGGTCACTGGAACTTCCTGTGCAATGATTGGTCTCTGCGATGATAGAACAGACACAGGCCGACGAACACCATGTTGTTGGCGCTTTTTACGCAGTTTGATTTGTGTCACATGCTCTTAGTGTCTTTTGCGTCCGGACCTAAGATGAAGCAAAGCATAGTGCAAGGGAATTACTGATTCTATACATCGTTTCATCTCAAGTCTAAACGCAGCCTGACTCTGCGAGCAAAGGGCAGCGTCGGAACCGCGAATCGTTTGGCCTTTTACTTTATATTTCGCTCAGCGATGATAGAACACGTACAGAAGCATCACCAACACCATGATGGTGCGGCTGTTCACGCTGTCTGATGGGTCCCATCAGTTCCAAGGGTCGGCTGCGTCAGGGACTCAGTGAAACGAAGCATAGAAGTGCATGGTGTTGTCCAGAGGCACATTTTGGAACACTTCGCTCGCCGTATTGCAAGCACGCTTTCGTCATATCCTCTGCCCTAGACCTACCGCTGTACCACCGGTTCAGCGAGGTGTCCTGATCGGCGGTTCGGTCCTGATCACGGTGGCCGTGAACCTGGAGATCCCGATATTGAGCAATACCCTGTCGTCACCTTCATCGTGTCCTTCGTCGGCTTCTTGGGCGCTCTGCGGGAGAACAAGACGCTCCTCAGGTGTTACATCCGCCTGCTCACCAATGGTGCATGTTCTTTGTGCTCCTCGTCGCTATGGTCATCGCCGGCATTCCGTTTATCTTCAAAGACGTGAGTAATATTTATCAATAAATAATTGGCAGTGCACTTTATCTCCAAAAGTCCTATAATGCATAAAATGCAGTATTTAAGGAGTGATTGTTTAAGTACTATACAGTCTTTTCGGGGAGCGAAAAACCTATGTTTCTATCAATTCACCAGCTAAATTTAGCGAGAAAACTAAATCGGTGTATAGGCTATAGGGCAGTGGTTCTCAAATGGGGATCCGCGGACCCTTCGGGGTCCGCGAAGGAATATCTAGGGGTCCGCGAGGCCCTGCCTCATCAGACAAGCCCAGCAATAAAAGTTGTCTTTTATCGGGTCGAGATGAAATGTTTCAGGTTTCGGGCCAGCTTTCTCGTGTGTATGTCAATAAGAGAGGTCTTCTTCACACTAGCCCTTAGTTATATCCATTTGTTAAATCATTATTATATTTATCCTCTACCTTTCCCTCCTCACCACGAACGGGAACCTCCATTATCTTCGCCGATCCACAAGGGGTCCGCGAAACATCGATGGTTGAGAACCACTGGGCTAAGGGAAGGCAGGTCAGGCGGAATCCATTTTCTCGCTGAATTTAGGGGGAAAATCGAATTGGTGTTTAGTTCACGCCACTCAATTTCATGTCACGTGATGTCAGGCGACGTGACAATAGTTTTTCCTCCGAATTGAGGGTCATGTGATGTCAGATTTCCCGCTAAACTAAGCGGCAAACGGCATTGGTGTAGGTCTCGTGACGTCCGGTCAAGTGGCGTCAATCCTTTTGCTAAATCTAGCTGTAAAACTGATTTGGTGTTTAGGACATGTGACGTCCATTTATCCGCTAAATTTCGCTTGGGCACTGAATCGGTGCATGCGTAACGTGACATCAGGTCAGTTGAGGTTAATTTTCTCAGCTCAATTCATCTGAAAATATACAGAGGGACGGACGGACAGACGGAGAAGAGTTTTGGACCCCGTTAAAAAGCATTTTATACTTTAAAAAAAGAAAACGTATCAAATATGAATAGAAGGCGGCATCTTGATAAGGTCACGTACACTTCTCTACCAATGCGCGGCCTCTTTTCAGCGTGAGTACGCATTCTTCCAAGTCAGATGCCAACACCGATCTAAACTTGAGGGCTGGATGGCGCGTCCAGCAAGCAGGTATGAAGCCACCGGAAGTAAGCGGCTTGTCCCGGAAGTGAGCGCTTGGCAGCCTTCGTAACCCTTCCGAGTGCCGGTTTGAGAAGCGTCGAGGGCGCTAGATTTTCGCTTCTCACCTCAAGAGAGCCTGCTTGTTGCGAAGTTAGAGCGCTTGCAGACCCGATAAATATCATGGGAAGCCATTCAATGTAAACTTTGGGAGATTCCAGTAGATCAAGTGTGCATATGTCCCAAGTTCAAATGCCTCATTCAGAGATTTAATAAGGCGCATGATTATTAAAACCCACTCAAAGACACCGGAAAGCACGGACCAAAACATCGACTGAATGCACTAGGAAGCCCAGCAGACGCCCGACTTCCGGGACAAGCATCAAACTTCCGGTGGCTCCACTTGCGCCCTGCTCGGAGAGCGGCTATGCGCCATCAAGCCTCCTATAATAGAGATCAGTGGATGCCACGAATCATGGGTACAGTCATGTATCGTTAATATAGAATACCTTCGTTCCCTCTCCCCCCTTCCCCTAAATGCCATAATATGTGTTGTCCATAATAACTTGAATGAAAACATGTCCGACAGAGATCTGTCTGGTTAGGAAATAAATAGAACTGACTGAAAAAATTGAACCTCTAACCAAGTTTGAATTTAAAAAATAATACCCTGCGTTTCGGGACCAGCTCGGTCCCCGGTCATGGGTGACTATGAAGTTGAGCGAATCTTCTCTGTCGTCTTCATCTATGTCATCTTAATGATATTCATTTTCATCTTCATCAAGAATATCCAGCGCTGGAACCCGGTTCGGAAGGTTGCGCCCGTGTTTTTCCGTGAAGCGACGAAATCCTGAAACATATACGCTTGGGAGAGTGCCCAATGATCTGTTGACGTTTTCTTTTGTTGTTTGTATATACCAAGATTCCAGGTGCAGGCGTCTACGCCAGTGTTTCTCCGTGGCCGGAATCTCGCACTTCTCGAAGGACACGCTTCGTGACCAATTTTTTCGGCGTGTTCAGCAAGGACACTGGCTTTGACGTCGTTCTTCTTCACGTCGTATTTGTGGCGGCGGATGCGTTCCGGGAAGTTCTTTATTTCTCCCACGTATAGGCAGCAGGGCAGCCCGCGTATGGGATGCGGTAGACGAGACCTTGAGACTTCTCCTTTCCTGGTCTGCCCCGGTCTCACCACGGCCCTGGTCCCTTCGAGCCGTAATTGCCTGTCATACATAAGGAACGTCAGCTAGACCATCGGACGCACCCTTCGCAAGTATGGAATCGCGGTCACTCCCAGACCAGTGACAAACCGTCACCGACTCCCCTTCCCAAAGACAGACCGGGAAAGGAGAAATCTCAATGTCTTTATCTCGTGCCTAATAGTGAAAGAGCGACCTTTTTGCTTTGACATCTGTTAAGTCTGCGTGGCCGAGTTAGGCCGAATGGTGCCACAATAAGCGTGGCACAATAAAGAATGGTTATTCACTCTCTCAGTCTGAAGGGCTATTCACACTGGGGTGTCTTTATGTGCACTTTGCTTATGGTAATAACAGATGCCTTAACGAAATTCTTTTTCGTTTTTTTTTTTTTGTGTAGGGTGCTTTAGTGTCCTTTTCCTAAGAATTATTTGACTTTTTGTAGCGCCCGATGCCGGCGGCATGGGCTCGCTGAGGAAAATAAAAAAAAAAAGAGTCGGAAACAAAATTTCGTTGTGGTACCGTCAACAATCGAGCTCGTGCCGGGAAACGCTTTTTCGTGCGTTCCTGAGAAAGAAAGACAAACTTCGCGACAAAAAATCGTCGTATGTTGCAACCCTAAATGGCTGAACTCCATGGAACGAATATGCTGCGAATAACCGACGAATTTTGCCCGGCGGCTTTTGCACGGCGCGTGAAATCAACACAGTGGCTGCTATGTCGCGCGCAAAGCGAGCGTGCGGTCGGGCGGCGTTCGCCAGTTATTCGTCGCATAATCGTTCCATGGAGTTCATGCTTAAGCAAAGCACATACAGTGTAAGCCTCATGTGCCTCCAGACGTCACATAAAAGTCCAAGCTAACCTAAAGCTATTGTCTAATGTCCCAATGGAACGTTGAAGCAGCCTATTGGGTGGCCACGTTATAAAACACGTGTTTGGTTCTTTTTTTTTCTTTTCTTTTGTTTTCTAGACGCTGCAGATCTTTGGTTAGCGTTGAACTAGTGGAACGCTACCGGGACAATGCTGACTACAGACAACTCATCGATAGCGTTCAGGAGAAGTTCGAGTGCTGCGGCGTGACCGAAGACGGGTACAAGGACTGGAACCAAAACATCTACTTCAACTGCTCCAGGTATACGCGGGAAGATTGCCAGATGGGCGTCGCTCGGCTCGAAGACACAGCGAGGTCGTCTAGTTGGTGTTTCGCGGCATTTTGTATAAATAATGTAAGATTAATGCAGTGAAAAAATGCTTACACCATCCTTGTCCCAGTGTGCCTTGCGTCTGTTGACCGTCTTACCGAAAAAGGGCGAGAGGGAATAGGAAAAGGGCTGCGGCGCGCTTTTTCTCATTAAAACTTTGGTTTGGGCTAGTTGGTCCATAGTAGGTATAAAACGCCGTTCACATATGCGACCGAGTAGACCGAGAGAGACCAGACCGGTTTTAAGCTCTTAGGACCGGATGCGCTGCAGCGGAGCTGGTCCTAAGACGTCGCAAGAGGCTTAAAACCGGTCTGGTCTCTCTCGGTCTTACTCGGTCGCATATGTGTCAACGGCGCTTAAAGTTTCCCACCTAGCTGGGTTAGGGCAAGCGGAGAAAGACCCGATAGCGGTCATGAAACCGTAATACATCGGACACCGTCACTTTCGCACGTAAATGGCAAATAATAAAGAAGGTCAGCTTCCGCCCCAACTTAGCGCCGCCGTGGAATCTGACGCACTCCAGGAGGCGCTGCGGTATTCAAAATGGCTCTGCCAACAAAAACGCTCTATACACTTTGCAAGTACGGTCTTTGGGTGTGCCATCTTGCTGCTGGGGCACCATGCTGATCCGATTACGACGCATTCGCAAGGCGTCATGATCGGATTATGGCCGCGCTCAAGCGCACCCTAAGCGAGCAAGATGGCGGTGGCTCGTAGACCGTACTTGCAAAAGTGTACTAGGCGAATACAAGGAGGGTCTTGTAGAAGGTGCCATCGTCAGCATTCGTGCGTATGTCGGGTATTCTTGCTTGCTTTCCGAAGTGACGAACATGTGCGTGCTTGCCTGTGAGGATCGTATGATGGGCTTTCCAAATGATACGTTGTCAAAACTAACATAATTTCCGCAGAGCTCCAACTTCACAAAAGTTACTTGCGCTGACCGCGTGGCTTTGTTTGGCATCTCTTACCATGAGAGCACTGTACGATTAAGACGCAAGACGAAGCCAGATAGTGTCACAGCAGTGGAGAGTGCTGTATTGTGAAAACTATACGTTAGCCTTGACAATCTGGCAGAAAAAGTTAATCTCAATAAACGACGTCCAAAACTCTGTACTTCCTCCTCATTTGCATTGCATAGAATCCTGAAGTTTAACAACTCACTCTGCTACGCAAACTACAATGAAACAAGGAACACGTGACAGGAGCTTATACGGTCATTATTGTTCATTTGTTTTTGTTCCTGACTCTCGTGCAGATCCAACCCAAGTGCGGAGCGCTGCTTCGTGCCGTCGTCTTGCTGCCGGCCCATGGAGGTCGTGCAAGACCTCGAGGCCATCTTGAAGCGCCGCTTCTGCGGCCAAGACGTCCTCAAAATCAGCGAGCAGGAGGCCTGGGAGAGGGTCTACCAGCGCAACTGCGTCGATGCCCTCGCCAAGACGATGCGCGGGAACCTCTTCGTGGTCTTCGCGGTCACGCTGATCATCCTGGCCGCGCCTCATAGTTGTGAGGTTCTTGGGGTGTGCGTGAACCACGAGATCGTGATCGTGGAGCGCATCTACAAGAAGCTACTACAAGGGGAGTTCTGGCCAGACTCGCCAAGGCCAAAGCTCGGAGAGAAAAGCGGGACCGGAGTAAAGGCGTGTCCAAGGACGTTTCAACTCGCTCCGCGAAATTCTAGCAGCGATTCGGAAACGTCCTCTCCCGGAATGAAGGACGCGACTTCGACGCATTTGCTTGTATAGTCACGTATGTCTGTGTATGCATGTGTGTGTATAAATATAGGAAGGGGGGGGGGGTGACATAAAATAACTTCAATAAAAACGTAAAATATACATACAAGAGAAATGCTAACAAATTCACATGACAAACAAAACGACAGTATCATCAAATAAATGACAACATTTTGTTTGAAACCTGAGCGGTCATCGTGTTTGTGTGCCGAACCCTTCCCAAGCTACTTCGGAGACAAACCGGTCGCCTTAATACAACTCCTAAAACCTTAATTTTCTCTACACAACAAAAAACGCAGAAAATTTAGACAAAGGACGAGTGAGAGGAATGTACATGACAAGCGCTGACTTAAAACTGAATGTTTATTAAAAAGAAACATGAAACCCTCGGAACCACCAAAACCTAAGCACTACCCACCGCCAATCTTATCAATGTGATTATAATCTGTTGCTTCGTAACTACACATGTAAGCAGCACAAGGTGCGACGAGCGGCCAACTAACACACTACAGATCTTTCCCTGCACTGTGACATGACAAAAGCCCCGTAATCTCCCTCGTTCTTTGGTTAGTGTGCCGCGTCACAATGGCAGTGTGAGTGAAGAGAGGCACATTAACCAAAGAGCGAGAGGAGGCTGCGAGCCTGTCATGTCACGGTGCGAGGAGGGTATGTGTTAGTTCGCCGCTCGATCGCCTTGTTTGGCAGCGAGATTGCCTTATGTGTAGTTACGCGAGCAAGATTGGAATCACATTGATAAGATTGGCGGCAGGTGTGTTTTGTGTTTTAGTGGTTCGGAGGGTTTCATGTTTCTTCTTAATAAAAGCATTGATTGGTCGCCGCTTGTCATGTGCATTCCTCTCACGTCGTCCTTTGTCTAATTTTTTGCGCCTTTTTTTTATTGCAATGCATCACCAACTCGTCGTAGCTGCCACTCTCAATTTTCTCAGAGTCCTGATCAATTCACGCACACATGCGCAGTGGCGTCGGCGAATCGCTCGGGGACGAACCGTTCGTGGGGATGCAAGGGCTCAAAAAAAATCCGAGAATTTTGGAAAATAACTTTTTTTCTGGTTATCTCATTTGACACAAAAAACAGGGAAAAAAACGAAATTCAGCTTATGCAAGTATTAAGAAACCTGTTAAGCTAATTTTTGCAACAAACGTCGAAACGAAAAGTAATGACTGTGTCGAAACTAAAAATAGACATGACTGTGCATCTTTTCATTAGGTTTCGTTGAGAGAGCAGGTGGAGGAATAATAACCGCACTCTACTAAATGCCGGGTTTGTGAGAAAATATAATGCCCAGTTTTCCGGGAGCACGCACATATGACGTACATCATCACAGAAAGGTGAGCATCACTGAGAATGTGACACTAGAGCTGGTAATGAAAAGCGTAAGTGGTGGCTAGATTCAGTAGGGCATGTTCACAGATAGAGAGCAACGCTTGCCCAGTGCTCTTGCGACCGCGAGCCACTGCTACATTCGTGTCTCGTATCTCGTGTTCTAGGTTGCTCTGTGAATGGGTTTTTAACTTTTTACGCTTCATATAAAGCAGGGGTAACCTGATTTGAGAATCTCGATCCAGTACTCAGGTAGCGCTGCGCTGAATGTGTGACTCGATGTCTCTCTGTGACTACGTTTACATGGATGCGACCAGAGCGCATCGAATCAGTAGGAACCCTATCGCACGAAACCTGTCCTCCCCTGCTTCTTCCTCTTCTACCCATCAGTACCAATCAAAATAGTCAAATCTCGATTCGATGCGCTACGGTCGCATCCGTAAATGCAGACTATGATAGGGTGGAACATCCTTTGCTTTACCCAGTGCCACCGGCGCATTGCCGAAGAAAACACGGCAGACGACCTTGGGTAAGCGAAATGGCTTCAAAGCTCTGGCCACAAGCTGGGCGCTCGCGCCGGGGAGGCGCCGGGGCGCGTGCACTTCGTAAAAACATAGAAAATTGATTGGGAAGGAAATGGCCAAGGATGTCATCACCCACACCAGCGCGTGTGTATGAAGGCACTCTACGTGAAGCTAGAGTGCCTTCAATGTCTATGCGTGACCGTGAAGAGTTTGGTGTGAAACGCTATCTCAAGCTACATGGCTGCGAGCGCATGGCCTCGATCGGTAAGCTGCTTATGCGCTCACGTCAGTAGCTTTGACATAGCAGCAAGCAGGACGCCGGGCTACCCCATTGCTATGTGCTGGCGTGAGCCAGTCCCAGTGTCCTATAACACGTCGGAGCTAGTGCACATGGAGCGAAAGCTCGCTGCACAATCCAGAGATCCTGGATATAATCTCCACCCCTGCTTGTTTCGATATGCGTAAGCATCATCGGCGGCATACATCACTCATACTTCGTTCCACCTTCCGTCCAGACGCAGCCGATGCTACGAGATTATATGACAGAATGAGAGAGCGTCAAGCGGCGCCATGTGGTGTTCGTAATGTTTCTGTCACCGCATTTTTCATCGCCGAACCAATCATCGACAACAGAACAAGCCTAGTGATTTGCACTTTTTGGCCTTTAGCGGTTGATTGGTCCCGTTCCCCTCGTAGCATCCGCTGCGTCTGACGGAAGGTGAAGCGTAGCATAGACTCCGTTTTGCCCTTAGCTCGAGCGCAGTGGACGCTACGAGCAATCTGACCAACCCAGCGTCGATAGAGTGTCATGTGGTCTACAAGCTTCACGTGTCGCTCCGCCCAACCAGAAGTCACGTGATACCCACGCAGCGCTGAGCGGCCTTATAGCTCCCGACGCCCTCAGACTGAAAATGTTAGACCCCAAGGTAGGAGATGTACTGCACTGGCTAAATCTCTCTTACACAGCGAAAAGGGGGCGGGGGGGGGGGGGGGGGGGTTACAGACGATGCATCATTTGAGTGGCAATTCCACCTCTGTGCTGCCTCACTCAACTCAGCCAATATCTTCATGCGGCTCACGCAGAACCTAAAAAAAGTAGATAAGTGCAGTTGTTTTGACCAATTAGGCTTTCTTTCTGTCTTTTTATTTCCGTGGTCGTTAATGTCCTCATATTCGAAGGTTCGAAACACAGCGAGATTACTGTATGAGCTCCAAAGACTAAAACAAGAAATCAAAATATGTTCAAAAACAGCTTTACGAAAAAAACATCAAATTTATTAAACAGGCTTTGTTAGTAGCTACTGCATAATTTTCCTTCAAATGACAAAGCAAAGGAATGGATGTTGCACCCGGACACTATAAATAGGTAACAAATCTTGCAGAAATAAAAATATCTCGCAATTTTTTTTTCGTTTACTTTATGATCTTTGAGAGCTCTTCCAAGTGAAATGCTAGAAAGAAAAGGACAGGAGCGTTGGAGATTGACTCCGCAAGTGTGACGTCATGGGTCCGCAGCCAAACCGTTGCTAGGGTCGGTGTTATGGACAAATAAATGTGCGGGTTTCGCTACGAAAACCCGACCGTTCAAAAGTCAGGAACAGGATTTAAACTTCTAAAACTCACAGATATAGAACGCTTGAATGTCATATATGTTTGGAAAATGGAGTCTGCCGGTAATCGCTCGCTTCTAGAGATATTTACGACCGCAAGTTCCGACCCTCAAGCATGCCTCGGGGCAAGCGGCATTCGACGAATGCAAGAAGTATGCCGTCTGAATCCTGGATCGAGTGGCGTTGGTAATAGATTCAAATATACGAGCAGAGTTAGACAAAAAAGGACGGACAGGGACCAAACATCTTTCGAAAGTTCGAAAAATCGCTTGTCCCATCCGTCTTTTTGTCTAACGTCCCTTCGTATTTTGAATGCCGCGTCTGCTGTCGTTTAAACCGTGCGGATGAAGAACGATCTCTCTGATATTGCATTTGTTTGAAAAGAGCAATGAGTTTCATGTGTATCACAGTGTCATAATCCGCAGGGTGCGATGCAAAATGTGTGGTTCATCGAAAAGTCCGGCGATGCCGATCGAGATCGATTTCCGTCTGCGCAAAAGACTCGCGTTGCATTCGTGGGAAAAGCACTTCAGGCGATCGGTTGAGATCCCAAATTTTGATTGCGGACTCGCGCTACGGGGGGTGCTTCGTACCTGGCCGTAACCATCGCGTGGTGGCATATATTCTCGCAGTTTCTTCCGACTTCCGCAAAACCCCAATGCACGAATCCGGATAAAAAAAAGATATGGTGAGTACATGTGGCACTGGCGGACAGCCGCCTTTGATGTAAAAAAAGGGGCCAAACCAGTCCGACAGGCACGCAAAACCCATTATCTGTTCGGTCATAATGTCTCAAAAATATGGCGCTATATTTATATATTATTACTTTTATAATATTGATAAAGTAGTTTTGCACGCAAGTAGTAGTGAGTGTAAAATCCAGCTCAAACTTTGCACTATAGTCTTACATTTCTATTGATAAAACAGCGTTAGAGAAGTATGCCTGTGTCCTTAAGCGCTATCCAGTTATTTTGTTTATGCTTATATATCCACCTTTGGTGATGTTTTTTCATTGTGCTCTTCACATGTTCTCTTGTTCGGACTAGCTTTTTAATTTAGTATTTCCTGTACAAGAAAAAAAAACAGAAAAAAAACGTGACATTGCGGAAGGCCACTCTACGGCTATGGCGATGCATCTGTTTTTGTCGCTCGTTTACCGACGCGATTCAATGATGACGCCCGCTGTAACAGAGGCCAGCAAATCCTATCGTGTCGTCTGCTGCAATAGCCAAGCCAAGTGTAATACTTCAGAAGTGGCTTTACATGCGTATGGAACACGACACTGAGAGACGATAAGAAGATCTTCATAATTAGGATATCAAGCAGTTAGATTGCTTATAAAAAATTATTTACTTACTTGTAGGCAAAAAATCCTATTACTCATGTGGAGTCTCCATGCATTAGTTCTTAGCAACGTCCCTAGCAATGGTTTTGTTTGGACCAACGTTACTAAAACCCTCTGTGCTGGGAAACTCACCGCCTAAGACCCGGCTGCTGGCGTCCGCCCGAGACCGTTTGGCTATAATGACGATAATAGCGCCACCCCTTTGGCGATCAGTTGAAACATGAAAGTTGCTTTCACATAGCTACTGCGAGATGAACGTGCGAGATGGCGCCATCGGCCTTTAGCTTGACTCTCGACGTGCAGCCGTGCGGTTCCCGGAGTGGACGCTGCGGGAGAAATGGCGGCGTTGCGATCGCCATTTGCTCGGTTCTCGAGTACCGGATAGGAGCCACTTTGTTCAAGTCATGGCTCTGGCAGCATTTCCCAACGCCGAGGGTTCCGGTAACGCTGGTTTCGGACGCAGACGCCATGTTGTGACGTAGTCACTTACGGGGTCAATTGCGTCGGCGGCAGCCAATCAATTTCGGGTCTTCAGCGTCGTGCAGAATCCCCGCTTCTGCGCACCCAGTTCGCGCCAGAGCGCGTGATCACGTGATCGCCTTTTGCAGGCTTATCCCTTCAGTCCGAGCGGCAGCGGACCATACGAGCCATCCCAGCCAATCCAGCACCAGCAAGACTGCCGTCGATGGATCTTTGAGCATGGCGGCCCTCTCCCAACTCTTCTGCACAACATCATGGTCATGTGACGCGCTCCCGGCGCTGGACTGGCTGGAATTGATCTGCAACGATCACACCGCGCCCGGTGCGCAGTTGAGACGGAGATTTGCTGGTCATGATTCGTAGGCAGAATTGGCAGAGGGGCACTCACGGACAGCCGGAGGTCACTCTTTGAAAAAGATTACGTTTGTACTTCAAAAATGCGCTGAAGAAGTCAGACAAGTAGGATGGACAGTGACGCAGAACATCTTTCGACTTTCAACACATTGAGGCCTTTAAGGCCCGTTCACTCGTTGCAGCCGAGCACTGACCGAGAGAGACCATGAACCGCTTTTTCAAGCTTCATGCGATCTCTTAGGACCGGAGTGCGCTGCTGCGGGGCGCTGGTCCTAAGACGTCGTACAGCAGGCTTCAGAAGCCGGTCTTGTCTGTCTCGGTCGTACTCGGTTGCAAGAGTGTGAACAGGCGCTTTGTTGTCAGGCTGACAAGCAACGAGCTGCCGAAGATTTGGGGAAAGCGGTTAGGCGTCTGCGTCCACACTCTTGCGACCGAGTGCGGAATACGGAAATTACGACCGAGAGAGACCAAACCGGTTTTTAAGCCTCTTGCGATCTCTTGCGGGCTAAGCTCCGTATGCAGCGCATCAGGTCCAAAAACCGACGTCTGTCTCTCTCTCGGTCGTACTCGGCCGCGCTAAGAAGTGTGAACGAGCGCGCTGGCGTCCGTCCACACTCTTGCCTGCTCGAGATTCGACCGACAGAGACCAAACCGGTTTTTAAGCCTCTTGCGGATCTCTTAAGCGCTCCGTCTCACTCTTGCGACCTCTTTCGAAAATATCCGGTTCCTTACAACCTCTTAAACCAGAGGACACAGTGGCGCCATCTATCGGGTTGCAGTGTAAACTTGACAATCCGGCATATTTTCTATTTCTCCCGCGCATTATCCTTTCTTTCTTCGTCTCGAAAAACTTTTGGAAACGTTATAAACGAGCCTTTCTCATACGTATTACGCACATTCGACCTCGAAAATGCCGGAAAACCGTCGCTCTTGCGAAATGCAGTTCCACGATCACCGCATAGATGGCGCCAGAAATGAAATTTTAAGAAGTTTTAACAGATCTGGTCTCTCTCGGTCGAAGTCGGTCGCAAGAGTGTGAACGGGCCTTTAGAGACCAACTCGGCTGCCGAGCTGGTCCTAGAGAGACAAGGAGGCCCAAAAACCGGTCTGGTCTCTGTCCGGTCGAACTCCGGTCGCTTGAGTGTGAGACGGGCCTTTGTAGGAAAAGATTAGACCAGCGAGAGAGAGGGGAGGAGGCGGAAGAAGAAGAAAGGGGGGGAGAGAGCAAGAAAGGAGCGAAGGGGCGGGAAAGGGAAGTAAGGGAGGTTGGGGGGCGCTTGGCGTGGACAGGAATCTCGTCCCGAAAACTGTCCGAGCCAACGCCCGCCAGTCTGGCCGTCAAGGTCGCCAACCCCGGCCCCAGGAATCGTCATCTCTCTCTCGCGAGCAGGAAGTGACGGCGACGAGGATGCTGCACTGGCGCGCTCTTCTCCACGGCAAAAGGCCTCCAGTATTTCCTGCACCGTACCTGTCTGACTCTATTGTATATATTTTGAATCTATTACCAACGCGCTCAATCCAAGTCTAAGATTACTATTGGTCTTTCGGCGGCATCTTTCGCTTCGTAGTCGCGCCTTCCCAAGAAAAAGATCGCGGGAGAGCATTCCCCTCCTTCTCCTTCTCCCCCCACCGCGTCAGCTGTCCGAGAGGCTTAAAACCCCCTGCGAAATAACAAAAACGTACATCGGCTTCTTTTAAACCAAAACTTTTTTTTCTCAGTAGTTTAGCACGGCAACGGTATCCGCAGTCGTCCGCATGGTCTCATCGACGTGGCACGAGACTGAACCCCGGGCGGTCAGGTGAACTCGCTCAGCGTACCTCTCGAACGTCGTGAGGAATAAAGACGGGCCAGTCATGGGCCAATCTCAACTTGCCGAGGAAAAAAAAAAAGCGAGGCAAACCGCACATGTGTTTTGTCAGCGGACAGCGAAGATGCCAACACGCACTACCCGACCCTGCACAGCTTAGTTTCTGAAATTCAACGCTGCCGTTCCATCCAGCGCGTCGGTACTTTGCGCTTGGGCTGGGAACGTCTTTACGAGGAAAAAAGCTTCCGACAACATCAATCCGATAAGAATCGTTTTGCTGCGAGCGAACAAACCAGTTTAGTGAAAACGCAAGCCATAAAATGGCTGCATTTATTTTAGGCTCGCAGGGTTTTTAACGGATCAAAACTGCTCGTTCATTTTGCTCCAATAAAAGAAGTATAAACAGTAATCTCTCGAAAGTATCTCGCTATTTTTTTCCCATTAGCTTTAGCTGGCCTGTGCTCGGCTACTGGTTACAAACATTTGCGTAATTTCTACTCTACTCCAATCACTTTTGGCATCATCACTCAGTAACTCAACTCAACTACCTTTTTTTTGGGTAATTTGTAAATGTCTGTAAATATCATCTCATAATCACCATCACTTGACGTGGCACCGCGGGCTACGCTCCAGATGATGGAAAAAAAGAAAATATGTTCGTTTTGTTCAGACTGCCGAACCGCTTTTCCTTTGTCCTCCTAAACAGCTTTCTACAAAGCTAATTTGACGTGTTGTGCGTTTTTACAGGCATAGCTGCTATGGTCTCTCCCGTGTTGTCACTTGACATCGTGACGTCAGAGTCACGTGACTTCATAATGTCTTGTGACGCCGCAATTTCACTTGACATCATGGTGTCACGTGATGTTTGCAAGATAGCGCCCCACCTTTTCAATCAGGTGCCTACAGTTATCACGAATTTTATAAAAGCAAAAATGGCCGAGATCATTGTGAGGTGGTTGTACCCTCACCGCCGTAAGTTTTTTTCCCCAAAGTCGGGGTCACATAGCCTGTACATCATACAAAAGACAGTCTGCAAGCAGATTCAAACTCGAGTCACCTCGAGATCTGAGCTTCAGAATGCCGCAAGGCAACCTGGAGTTCGAGGGGACACTTGGTACGCGGCATTTGAATCATGGATTTCGTGGTGACTGATATCGGCAGACTGTCTTGTGTATTCACGCTTTACACACGCGCCAGACTGAGCCGCCATAGCCGACCTTCTCTGTGTTTTACCTAGAGCCACTCTATATGGCAGCGTAGCTGCCAGAGTAGCGACACGACGCAAAATTATCTAGATGCACGACGTCAGAAGCGCCTATGGTGATCTCCATTTTGGGCCTGGGAGGTTGCCATGGTAACCGTACTGCTAGCGACGCCGGGCGGCAACCTTTAGCTAGTTGATATCTCCATTCGTTAATTGAAAAGTGGTAAAAGACCTGACCTAAGAGACGCTTTGCGTGGTGGTACGGCACAGGCCTCTGGAGGAGCGGCGCCCGTTTCTTCCGTGAAGTGAGACGATTTGCAACCCGGGGACTGTCGGGCGACGAGAGCTGCTAAGTATCGTAGGTGCACGGACAAGGCGAGTGGTTTTCCGCGCCGCTGGGATGCCGGCCGCTTCGTGGGACGAACGTACCGTCCTTGTACTTTCGGACTTCGCTCCTATGGAACAAAATCCGATTACGCCGGCCACGACAGGACGATTGCCTTGGGACATTACTGCTGCTCGACTGCCCCATATTAAGCGAATGTATGCTTAGCATCATACTTCTTCAAGACCCAATCATTCATTCAAGATGAGATTATCTCACCGACTGGCGAGGAGCGACGTCGACGACGTATCACCCTCGTTTTGGGCGATGAACTGTCGACGGGGTTAAGCCAAGAAGGACAGCACGGCGGTCTGCTGAGGATTGTTAACGCCATCAAAAGAGCCGGACGCCGGACATCAGGTGTTCTTGCCGACAGGCCAAGTGGTCGCCCGGAAGTTTACCGGCATGCGAAAAGTCAAGATTTTTATCTGGTGTAGCACGCAAACCCGTGTTAAAGGGGCCATGAAATTATTTTTTAACTTCTTCCTTAGCTTTAATCCTCAACTCAAAATAGAACAGTGGAATCACGCGGTCGTGACATCCTAGGGCACCGGTGCGATGACCCCCATCTTCCAGCGTGTTTTTTAAGCACACCATAGAACTTGGCATTCGCAAGTGATGATAAGTTCCGTCAGGGTACTCATTGCCCACGAACGCGAATTCAAATATTCGTCGACGAATTGATTGTTGACGAGCGCATAGGTCCGAGTGAGGCAGTTTTCGTCAAACGCGTGAGCTGGGGTCGGCTGACGTCATTTTGGCTTTTGTAGGCATTGCAAAGAGGATATTTAGAACCATACACACATGATGATAACATCATAGCACACGGACATTACCGAGCACAAAACGGGCCCAGCTACTGAAAATAAATATTACACTCGTAAAAAATAATTGTCTGTAACTTGTTATTTACGAAGACGAACACACCTCTGAGCATATAAGTTTAATAGTATGTGTTGATGCATTGTTATAGAGCAGGTCATTTCATAAACGTCATTTGAACAAATGCCAACTTGTCACATGAAAAAAAAAACACAGCGATCAAATGCAAGCTATTGCAACAAAAGCACGTTTATCAAAGTCTTCAGAACTGTCAATTCGTAAAATCGTCGATTAGTACAAAAGGTTAAAGATCGCAGGTGCTTCCTCGCTTAAAGTTGCTGTGATTATTCGGTGACCCAGGGCTGAAACAACTTCCACTAGGCCCTACACACGACGTATACCTATCGTTTCGATTCTCAGAAATTCCAACATTCAAATGAAGCGAGAAATTGGGTAAATGTTATCCTAAAAGCTATATCGTGAAATCGTTAATTACTTCAAAACGTAAAGATCGCAGGAGCTTCCTCGCTACAAGTTTCTGTGATTACGCGGTTACCTGGGGCAGAAACAACTTCCCCAAGGTCCAACATGCGACGCATACATTTTGCATCGATTCTCAGACATTCCAACGTTCAAACAAGGCTAGGAGTATGCGAAAATTGCATGCAAAATGTCTTATCGATCCTTGAACACATCCAGGAATCCGAGCACCGATACGGCGATATGACTGATGCGGTCGGACAGGTGCTAATATCCAGAGCGATCTTGCACAGAAAAGGTATAAAGTCTCATTCTTTCAGATCTTCACGTTATACCTGTGTCAGAGAGCACGAAGAAGTCCGAAATCGTCGGCAAGCAGAGGCACATTACGACTACCGCGCACCGAACAAAACTCGTATCCACCAGCTCTGGGCGCTGCCATTTTACCGGTGACATCACGGCTCTTGCGAGGTCACGTGACGAGCAGTCACTCGGTTGCTAAGGAAACCGAGCCAGCTCAGCTCGTTGCTATGGTACCGCGTGTGACCAATCACGGTGAGAGGCGGCACAGGGAAAAGCGTGGCGCTACTCTGGCAGCTACGCTGCCATATCGAGTGGCTCTAGTTTTACCGAGATACCGAACTACTGAAATTGGTGTGGACGAGCCTCCACAATGACCAATGCTGGGGAGAAAGACAGAATAAAATCTAAGATGGCAATAACCTGGCCTGCTATGGTAATAATGCAAGTGAAGTAAACGTAATAAGGGGAAACAAAAACTGAAGGTCAGTTATGGCGGCGCCCATGCACAGCTGCTGCAAAGCGTCTATAATGTATAAGCAGTGGACCCCGGCTTAAAAGGTACTTCTAGTAGAAGCAAACACCGCAATACGACCCGCAAAAATTGCGTAATAAATGTTAAAAATATTAAAAGACAACACGGACTTCACTATATAGTATCAAACCTCGTGCTCAGGCTCAAAGAGCTACGCCAAACAACGTGCACAAAAATAAAAAAAAAGATTAAAAAAAATTGCTGCATGATTTTTTTTTTTTTATTTAGGGAAATCCGAAGGTTTTGTGTACGGAGCTAATTTTTTTCTCGGATTTTATACGTGCTACAGATTGCAATCAAATAAATATATGTAGAGTTCCGCGTTTTCGGTTTTTATTTTTTTCAAAATTCGGCGTACTTTTTTCGATGTTTACTTTAAAATTCAATTTTCGGTTTTTTTCGGTGTATATTTATGCCCACAAAAGTTTACCGTCTTTTTCGGTGAATATGAAATAAACACCAACGGACACCGGATCAGATGATCCTTGTAGCTCTGATATTTGTGATCACTCAAAGAATAACGGCACAGATACATTGAAAAAGAAATGGACACTTTTGGCAAATGTGTGCAACTGTAAAAGAAACAAGAAAAAAAACAGAAGTACAGACAAGTCAGATATGAAGCCTATGCCCAAAAAACATGGAACTTCACCTTCTGTACATCAGGATTACGTGATCTTATTATAGTAAACACACATGTACTTTCCCAGGTTCTCGTTGATCCGCACTCTTTCTTTCCTGTTAATATGACCCTGAGCTTCGAGAATAACACTGGACACTGGCAGGCTGAGGAGGTGAAGCGCTGCCTGAGCCAAAATCGGCCAATCAACCAAATCTGACCGCCAAAAGAGACACGGTGCGACGTTTTGAAGCACAACATATTTCGTGTACTCACTAAACTCTGGCTGCAGAGCTTGCATCAAGTCAGTCTCCCTTACAACGAGTTTGAAAACAGGCTCGTACATGGCGAAGTCATGGGGCATTTCGGACTTCACGTTCCGATCGATGATGCGCACATTAAACCAAAACGTCGTGATGGCATCCGTGTATCCCATACATTCGGACACGTTTCGATAGACACTGTCGTTCCACTTTTTCGCCACGGCTCTGCGGTACGACTGGAAGGTCAAAGTGGCCTTTTTCGGTTAACACCGAATTTTAGAAAATGGATTCGACGTACTTTTATCGGTTTTTATCGGTTTAAACCGAAAACGCCGAACCTACAAACTGACCTTTTTCGGTTAAAACCGAATTTCCGAAAATGGATTCGGCGTACTTTTATCGGTTTTTATCGGTTTAGACCGAAAACTCCGAACCCTGTGTATATCCAAAAGGCGCGCTTTAGCGCTAGCCCGCAAAATGTCCCGAATGAATATCTCAAATTAAATAAATAAATAAATAAGCATCGCAAATTGTCTACCTGCGTCCCCAGAGCAGCTGTTCACCGTTCTACCACAACAAACGAAGTTTTTGCAAGTATAAGTTGCAGTAACTCGACGCAACAAGACTTTTTCTTGAACTCTTCTGCCTCGCGCCGCCGGTGGCGTGCAAATCGCACCCGGCAAAGGACCCGGCCAATGCCCAGCGGCCCAGCCCCCGACCCGATTCTGACTCGGGACTCGGCACGGCTGACTGAACGAGAGATCCGGCCTCCCGCAAAAACCGCCGCTCACATTTACTGAGCCACGGCTCACTCGCTCTTTAAAAAAAGCGGCTCAGAAGATCCGGCTCGCTCCTGATCTCCCGGAGGCCATGTCCACGAGAGACCAACTCTAAACGTACCCACTAGATGGCAGCACCTCCCAGGGTTTGTATTTCCTTTCTGATGCGAAGTTTGAAACACTGGTTTGAAACAGCGGTTCCGTTCTCATCGGAAACTGATGTTGCCAAAAGTGGACCCTCGTTTAAAGCGGGAGTCTTCTCGGGAGATAACTCGACGTGGCGTCTCAGTCTTTTGTAGGCGAGCGCTAACGACCAAAGAGAATGCTTTTGTCTTTCAGCCACTCTTCAATCGGGTAATTTATTCGTAAGAGCTTCGCAACTACTGCCGGATTAGTGACCGCGATGGGATCTTGTGACCACGGTATGTTCTTCGCACGACATGCGTACAGAGCGAAAGAAAGGCAAGAGAAAGATATGTCATCAATTTTATAAACTCAGCTAGGTGGCGCAAGTCACCACACTTTTAAAACGCGGGCTTTATATTTGTCTATCCACATAAAAGTATAATTTCAAACTTTGCCGTTAGATGGCGGCACCTCCCGGTTCGCACATATCTCTATTTGTTTTGTCAATGTGAATGAATGGATAAGGTATGGTGTTTAATAAATAGGGGTATTTTTGCGCCACCTACCTTGTATTACAGGAAAAATACTGATTTTAAAGCGGCTGTGCAACGACATTGGGTAGGAATATTCCTTACTTTACACCAGCTTCCTGACACTAGTGGGACCCAAGAATACTCCAACGCCATACCAGTGACCAAGAAGCGTCTTCGTCGCGGCGGAATTCGAAGGATGAAAGCGGAGCTTTTCTTTCAGTCTCTCCTTCCAAAGCCGCCTTTTGCTCCTTCGTAAAATTTGATGCCGGAGCTGTGGGGACAATGGGCCTCCTGCGTTGTCCAGAGGGGGCTGCGAAAAGGACTTGTCAGGCCTTGTTTTGGGTAGTACAAATTTTAGCGTCTCAAACTGTCACGCATGCGAAGCGTGCCTGCTCTGGTGCGGAGCGCGAGATCACAATGAAAATACAAGGAAACAACAAAGTTCGAACGCCGTCAAAGCTAAGACGCTAAGAGCGTGAGCCAAGAGATACTGTTTCACGCGTTCCAAAGTAGACATAACAAAAAAAGAAAAATGAAAGCGTCGCGACACAGGTGTTTTGACGCAGTGGCGTAGCCAGAAATATTTTTCAGGGGGTGTTTTACTTCCTTGGTGAGACCGGAAGAGAAGAAAGCGCTCACATATGTACTCTTTACGAACATAAGAGCATACTTTTGGTTATTTCTGTGTTCTTATGAAGACAAAGGCTCACTTCTTATTTCAACTATCACCCCTACCTATATAAGAAAGTGCAGGAGACTCAGTACATGCAGGTACAAAGAGAAAAAAATTTTAATAAATGAAAGCCCAACAATTTCTGTAGACAATGATTTGAACATAACATGAAAAATGAAAGACTGCCATATGTACAGGGTCCAGGCGAGAAAAGTAAACCCTCCTTTTCGGCGCGCATAAAATAACTACGCGTCGCTGAACGGTGAAACTCCACCAGAATGTAACCCTAGCGGTCCGAGCAAGGTGCCAAAGTTTTAGAACGTGGCATCATCGAATTCAAAAGTTATGAGCAATTTCTGAAAATCTCAATGAGAAAATGGGGCCGCGGCCCCGTTGCGTCTCCCATTCATCTCCATGTACTCGCGAGCTCCGTGAGCCGCCGTCCCCCCTTTAACAGTATTCTGTTCTGACGAAGTCGCGTAAAAAAATTCCTTTCCAATCCCGCACCTAGCGTCCGTGTCTTTCACAAAGCTGCACATGACTAATGAGATGGAGTATAGCCCATACTGTGGATATGAACAGAGTGTGTTTTTTTAGAAGGTCCAGAACTTTAAATCAAGGGAACTCGTGTTAGGACCTTTTTGCTATTACCATTACTTTTCCCGGCTTGGCGGTCAGTGGGAATAAGCTTACTGGTGCAATTAGGTGGCTAATCATTTTATAGTTTATTAACCTTTTAATTAATAAAAATACACACATAGTTCAAACTGAAAACTTGCTGGGCATCGTCAAAAACCACTAAATCAGTCAACTTAAAAAAATTAAAAGCAAACGCATCGTTTTTTTGTTTTTTTGTTTTGGGGGGGGGCAAAAATGTGGCCAAATGCGCCCGCCCCAATTCATCACAAGCGGTAATTTTTGCATTTTTCACAGATGCTTCAAATATTTTGAAATCGACTGATTTAATGGTTTCCGATCATTCCAAGATAAATTGTAATAATTAAAATTTAATAAAGATAGTTTTCCTAATTAGCCGCCGAAATGCACCTTTCTAGTGTCCACCAAGCCAAGCAAACTAATTGTAAAGCTAAGTGTCCTAACGCAAGTTCCATGTTACTGAAACTTATGGACCACTTAAAATAACTTGTTTTTAAGCCGATATTAGACCGAGAGATGAAGGTCAACCCTACCTGATATGTCAGTTGTCTCGTCCGCCAGCAGTGTGAAGCACTTCGCATTGTTCACTTGGTTCACAATTGTGTCCTGAATGATCCTCCCACTTGCGGCGATGATCTCATTTTGAATTTGAGGGCTGAGGTAAGTCGCATTCCCAGGTCCAGATTCGATGTGCTCCCTGAGGACCTCGTCACCGCTGTGCACTTTCATACGTAGGAGTGCACGAAACTTCCTATCGTTTTCAACTGGTTGGTCCAGTTCCAGGCGGCCCGCGTCGCGGTGTCCTCTCAAAGGAATCCCTTGCCTTCCACAGACAAGGACAACGTCGATTATTGAGAGAAGCTTCTTGCGATTTTTGTCTCGTTCACGGCGATTCGCCGGGTACAGCTGTTCGTGAACCGATTCTCCTTCAACTGTTTGCGGATAGTTGCTTGCAAACAGAATGGCGGCTTTGTGGTACTCCGCTTCGCTGTGGGACTTGAAGGTCTCCAGCGCGCATTGCCATCGTGTGAACGGCGTACGCACCAAAGCACCGAGCCGTTGATTACAGCCCTTTCCCGCTTTCTCTTGTCCGAAGAGCACGCAGATACCACAGAAAGCCCCTTTGTGGCATTCTGAGTACTGGAGCCAGGACTATGACTTAAGCCAGTGCGGCTGGAACTTTAGTCTCCGCTTGCCTCCAATAGGGAAGACGTAGTTATCGCCGGGTGTCCATGGATTCAATGGCAGCTTTCGCCTTGTCTCATCATTCTTGAGTTCTGAATTCCTCGGGCTAGATGTGATATAAAGTCCAATGTCGTTTTCAGGAACATTGCTCTCGCTCAGGCAGGGAGATGGGGGTGTCTGACCTGAAGGTGTCGGCCCTGCTGGAGACTTTGATGGCGCGCTTGGCGAAGTGGGTGATTTCTCTTTCTTGTTAAAAAAGTCGTCTATGGTCAGCTTGACTCGTTTAGGCGTGCTCATTTTTAGAACAGGCACATGGCACCGAGGCACACGGAACACGCACTTAAAATCACTGACTAAAATTACTCGAAAGTTGGCTCATTCACTCAGCTGCGCAGGTTCGTGGTCTTCCTTAGACCAACGCCTCCTCTACTTTAGAAGCCTGTCAGGGGACTCGCTCTCCCGTTACGGCCGCTCTGCCATCGTGTAGTATCCAAACGCCACGCGGTGGCGCTCACCTGCGACACTAACCACGCAACCCTTCTGGGCGCTGTAAAGAACGTCCTTCGCGGCCGCACCTGGAGGTGGAAGCGGATTCTAGCGTAGAGCGACCCCTTCTCCGGCGTTCCAAGGGCATGACATCCGCTGACAACCTTGAGCCACGATTATCTGCCCCGGTAGATAAGGTGAATGGCTTTCACCTGTAACGTCGACAAAAGAGGGAAACGAGCTGTCATCGATACCTTCTTCAGGCGTCCGGCGCTAAAGAGGAAGATGGACTGCCAACAATAATTGCCCGCTTATGGGCCTCCGAGGTCCTTCTCGTGCGGATTAAGAAGGGGGATGGTACCCTCCGAGCGTTCGTGCCCTCTTGGAGTCAACAGAAGTAATTATCCTGTGTGTGCGTTTGTGCGTGCTCGTAGGCAGTGCCTGAACGTTTGGAGATGACCTTCTGGGGGTCACCTCGACGTGGAATCCAAAAGAATAGCCACATCTTCCGAGATTCCCCTACAACCCACGCGAATCGGCGGAGCAATTATCCTCTGTGTGTGTTTGTGTGTGCTCATGGTCTTTTAACACTGTGATTTAGGTAAAGACTTAGAGAGTGAGCCGGCCTTTGGTGTCCTGCGTCGTGGATGGCGTTATTTTTGCCATTTGAGCCGATGTGACGAGGACGCAACCGAGCGACCTGGCGCCCGAAAGAGAGAAGGCCGCGGAGGAAGGGGGGGGGGGGGGGGGGGTCGGTCGAAATTTCGGGGGTGTTCTGACACCCCAACACCCCCCCTGGCTACGCCACTGTTTTGACGTCACCACCCAGGATAAGAAACGCCTGCCCTAGCGGTGGTGTCATGAATTTGGCACTTCTGATTGTCTTGCGGCGTTGAGTCTGGCCAATTTCTGGCGTCCAAAGGTGTTTTTTCGTTCTTCAGCACCAGACAGAATTAAAAAATCTCAACCAACGTGCCATAAGTAGTGCGAGGCTCAATCAGGTGAGCTTGTACATACCCAAAATGAGGGCGCTACAATTTGTTCAAAGCTTCAGCGCAGGAGGCCTATGGGAACAGTACGATCCCCGGGAATGCGTCATCGAGCTTTGCGATCCCAGCTGTGATCATATTCCGATGCTGCTCACACAGTGGACGCGAAGACTGCGTACGCATTCGATTTGGGCTCGTGACAATCGATGCCTCGACATGCATTCGGGTAGTGGCCCGTGTCCAATCGCTGCAACGACGACAATGGCCGAGCCATAACAATGTCTGGAACTCAGCGCGTGTCCTGTGCTTTGCCAACCCCAGCGCGTGGCTATGATCAACATTGGCGGCATATAATCGGCTCCAGATCACGTGGCCGCTTGTTCTGGCTGCGAGTTGAGGGGGTGAACGGCGCTCGTTTTTCTTTAATTTTTTTCTGGAACTTCTATTGCGTGGGGTGAAAAACGAACGCGTGTTTCATAGGTGATTAACGTCAGGGATCCGTTTTAAGCGGTATTTGCGCAAAGTACAAAAATTGTTGCATCGCCCCTTTAATGAGAGCAGTTCCTCCAGAGTACAGACGCGTTTATTTCAACATTTTCTTTTCTCTGAGTCGTATGCGTATTTTCTCGGCACGCAGGCCGGGCAGAATTGCGACTTTGCATGCATGGGCCTCATTTTGCAGACGAACAGGACTGCTTATTGTAACGCCGCAGCGCAAGTGTCGAGAAGCAATCTTGCCCATGACGCAACAGCTTTTGATAATAGTCAGTTTGTAGAGACCATGTATGCCAGTCGTGGGCAACGTAAACGCCGTGCAGTAAGTCTCAGGGCACAGGCTGCGCTTGTAGACGGCTAGTATAACTCATTGCTTTAGGTCAAGTGAGAATTTATGCAGAACATTTTATAGCGTTGTTTAAAAGCATCTTGATATACTTTTTTACAGAACAGATATTAGCTGCTCTGACATACAACTCAAGTGAATTAAAATCGAAAATCCAAGACATCGATGGTATGCAACAAGTTTATTTCGCTATTCCTGGTGATTTTTGAAGCTTTTAGCAAAGGGGCAGACAAGCAGAATGGGCAGAAATGAAGTCTCGATATTTTTACACAGTTGGGAATGATGGGCCATAGTGGGCATCTCCTCCATAAGTATACAATGGTTCAATAGGCAATCAATTCCCGGTCTAATGGCCCTTCTTTTTTTTTTTTTTTTTTTCTGTTACCTTTAAATCAAGTTAAAGTTTATTCAGACATCAAAAGCATAGTTTCGATGTTGTGCGAAGTAGTTCCTGCAGCGCAGAAATATTGCACAAAACTTCCTTTGTTTTCTTGATGTGACGAATATATTGGCGTGCGCACAGCCGTTTTCAACGGTTTTTCAGTTGAGCAGCCACAGACACGCTGCACGACGCAGGCAGACCGTAAAAGAGCGTAATGAGAAAGAATAGAAACGAGTGAAATCTGGAAAAAAAGAAAAGGAATCTTTGATTTGATTTTTGTAATAAATTTAGTCAAAATGATGCCGGTCAGCACCCGATTCAAAGAGCAGTTTCAAATTACCCATAAACCGAGACACTACCTCCGAGATCCCGTCCCGACCAACGTTGATTCCGACGATCTCGGAGAGGCCTCCGAGATTTCGAACGAAGAGCATGGCTACGGTGCCCCGAGATCCAAGAGAGACCAACTCTAAACGTACCCACTAGATGGCAGCACCTCCCAGGGTTTGTATTTCTTTTCTGGAGCGAAGTTTCAAAGAACGGTTCCGTTCTCATCGGAAAATGATGTTGCCAAAAGTGGACCCTCGTTTAAAGCGGGAGTCTTGTCGGGAGATAATTCGACGTGGCGTCTCAGCCTTTTGTAGGCGAGCGCTAACGACCAAAGAGAAAGCTTTTATCTTTCAGACAGTCTTCAATCGGGTAATTTATTCGTCAGAGCTTCGCAACTACTGCCGGATTAGTGACCGCGATGGGATCTTGTGACCACGGGATGTTCTTCGCACGACACGCGTACAGAGCGAAAGAAAGGCAAGAGAAAAATATGTCATCAATTTTATAAACTCAGCTAGGTGGCGCAAGTCACCAACATTTAAAAAGCGGGCTTTATATTTGTCTATCCACATAAAAGTATAATTTTCAAACTTTGCCGATAGATGGCGGCACCTCCCGGTTCGCACATATCTCTATCTGTTTGTTAATGTGAATGAATGGATAAGCTATGGCGTTTAATAAAGAGTGGGTATTTTGCGCCACCTGCCTTGTATGTATAGGAAAAATAGTGATTTTAATGAAAGTAGTTCCTCCAGACTACAGACGCGTTTATTTCAACATTATCTTTTCTTTGTGTGCGTATTTTTTCGGTACGCAGGCCGGGCAAATTGCGATTTTGCATGCATGGGCCTCATTTTGCAGACTAACAGGACTGCTTATTATAACGCCGCAGTGCAACTGTAGAGTATCTGCCATAGCAAAGCTGAAATATCATTTGAAACCTTATTCTGGGATAAACCGTTTTAGAAAGCTTTTAACTAGTATAACCCGAGCGAGAGAAGAAGTGAGAAAAGAGCGAGCGATGATCGAAAAAAAAAGAGAAAAGTAGGGTGACGTCACGGCGACGTCAAATATGTTGATCACCCTCTCCGGCAACTAGGACGGGTACAGCCGTTAACATCCATGTTCCCTCCGGGCGCTCTTTCTGCGCTCAAGCGTAGGGTTCTTGTTTCCGCCGCCTCAAAACATGGCGTTACAATCGCCGCCTCTACTGCTGCCGGGCCACCCCTACTTACCCCTAGATGGCGCAAGTTGTCCTATCGCGTCAGAGCCGTTTCAGTATAAATGGCTCTGTGTCGCGTCCTAGCGCCGCTACCGCCCCGCCGTTTGCTTGCCTGATTTCATTTCTCCTCGATTTCATTCTCGTCTTCTGAGGCTTTTATTTTATATCTTTTTTCATAAACCACTGTAGGCAACTTCAGAGAAGCTGCTCCTCAAGTGGGTAGGAGGCAAGGAGCACACATTTACTTTTCATCCAAATTCTTTATTATTTACACAGATCTCGTACATACAATGGAAGATATAAACAGATAATATAATTTACGGAACAATAGAACAGATGGCACGAGAAGCACTAGAGCACAAGGAAAGAAATATACATTTATAAAAGATATCGCACCACCACAGTTTTGATCAGCAGAAACTTCAATGTTTTGTAGACAAAAATGATTTTTTTGTTACTCAGCTGATAGGTGACTTGTTTTACGGTTTCTGTGCTTTCCTATCAGCTAGACCTTTTCAAATGAGGTTTTTGCAGAACTATTCTTTAAAAGGCATAAATTCACCAGAGTTTATAGCAGAACCTCTCGACGAACTTCTAGACGATTGCTGGACAGAGAAGGTCTCCGACTGTTCCGTCATATGACAGCACTAAGATTCTTCATCACATCATCCTTGTATACCAGGTTGAAAATGCACGCCAGAAAGCACGCAAGCTTGCCCACAAAAAGAAGACAAGGGTCTGTGGGCAAAAAAAAGCACCAAAAATGCCAGTGTCGTCCTGTGCACTTAGCACGTGGTACGGTTCGATCAGCCTACGAATTACAGGTGCAACGTCAGCTGATACGTAAGAAAAAAACGAAAACAAACGTGTGTTCAGTGCTGTGTTCACGGGCTTTCTGCCGCACGAGACTGAAAATCGCAACCAGGATCGCACAACATGAAATGGGCTTGAAACGAAAGCGACGAAAAACGAAACTTTACCTCTCGCTTCGGAACTCCTTTGGGAATAGAAAGAACGACAAGACTTTTGACTTGCTGGAGTTCCCGCACCATTTCACAGCGTAGTAGAGCCAAGGTATCCTCTTCCGAGAGCACCAGAACTTTCGAAGTCAAATTAGCGCGGACCGAGCGAACACCACGTTTTCCGGAGAACACTCCGAGCAGACGACCACGCTCATTGGATGTCGGCGACCGTTGCACCGGTTGCGCCGTTGCTACGGCTACCACGTCGATCGTAACGCCATATTTTGAGGCGGTGGAAACAAGAACCCTATGCTTGAGCGCAGCATCGGCATGGGATTCTAGCATCTATGAAAACCCCTACACACACTGGGGGGACCTGGTATGTATTGCTACAACGCAGAAAATGAACCAAAAACTGATGGGATATCGGTCCGTATCGAGGTTTAGAGACTTTAAACACTCACAATGTCCACAAAACCAAAATGAGCAATGCCATGTTGGCTAGATCGCGACAAAACTGACAAACCTTTGAAACAACCCAAAATTTCATCCAAAGAGTTTCGGAACTTTCTGAAACAGTTCAAAACCGAAACTATGAAGTTTCACCCCATCACTCATAGATATTGCTACATTTGCCAATGCCAACACCTCACAATCACTTCTCAGGAGCACCGAGCTTTCACCACTCTGACAAGACATTGAAAGACAGGTTGCTGCTGCTCTTGTCACCAACACTGACACCTCACAGGAGCACCACAGTCAATGCTGGACAGAGTTCAAATGCACACCACTACTGCTATTTGTCGATGTTGACACTTCACAGGATCGTGCAGCTTTCAACACCGTAAAAAGGCGTTCAAAAGCACACTGCTACTGCTGCCAAGCAGCCAGAGTTGGCACCTGACAGTCATTTCACAGGAGCACCAAGTCTTCAACACAGCGAAAAGGGGCTTGTCGCAGTGTTCACGTCACACCACATCCACACAACTCCGCTGACCACGGAGATATGGCTTGCCACAGGTCAACTCAAGGAACAGCTTCGAGGACATCTCATTAGTTGGAATGCACCCTTGAAAACAGCAAGACCTCGTCATCGCTCACCAGGATCCTGTTCAGATTGAGTGAAGAGCACAGAAACATGAGACTCCCAACATATCAATGATTCCGCCGCATCACTCACGGCGCACTGGCCTCAGTCGCACACCAGTGTACGATCATGCAGAGGAATACCTCAGCAGCACTGGAATGATGTGTTCTACGTGATTCTTTCTTTGGATTTATAGATTTCCCCCCGTGAGGGGGGTGGGCCGATCCCGGAGGCAGTGCAATACCGGGCCAACCCGTGGCATAGGTGAGGTAAACCTCAAGCACTACGCCGCATTCCAAAAATAAGATTAATATCTTGGGTCCAAATAGGACCCGTATCAGATATTAAGCTGATAAGAACAGATACTACACTTTGATCTTAGCCAAAAGGCCGAGAAGCGATACCCCCAATTGCCTTTTAATTTCAAGTCCTTCAGGGCTTGAACCCCAAGAGCACATACCACCCCGCCGAGAGGTAAACAAACGCGCACGGCTTCCCAGCGCCAAAGTGGACACCGGTACGCTTTTCCGAGGTTACGTCGAATCAAGTACAACTCTCCGATGGTATATAATCTCGAAATGCCTCAATTAAAGCGGAATTAATTAAAGTAAGTCCTCTAGACACGACGTCGACGCCGTACGAGAGACCTCGTCGCCATCTCTCGACTCGCCAACAAACTCGAAAGGTGTACCGCAAATCACAGGAAACCCACATAAACTGCGAGCAAAACAATTCGAAATAACATATGTAGCACGATAAAAATCAAATGCAACATGTATTCGGCACAAGTCTCAAAATCCGGATGTCTCAAAGTGCTTCCGGCGAAACGTCGTCTGCTATCACAAATGGCAGACGATCACGTTCGTCCACAAACCACCACAAACCGAGAGCACGACTGCCAAATACTAATACTTGAGAAAAGATCTAGTGAGATACATCAAGGGGAAAACGCACAAATATTTAGTCAATTGAGGATCCCGGAGTTGACGGAAAGCTTCTGCACCCCAAAAAAGTAGTCGCCCAACCTTCAAGTGACGGTTCATCTCATTTTATAACGAGAACTTTTGGAGATAAGCATCGTTCGAACTTTTTCGTGCAATACACATGTGGAGAGATATGTGCACCCGATTAGAAAACGTCGAAGCGTCGGTACCGCAACTGAGAAATCAGTGAAACCTCGCTTGATCGAGAAAAAACATTCGTGAATGCTCGTGAAGACGCCGCCTTGACCCCCTTGACGACGCGGACACCTGTTCAAGACAGTTGTGAGTGGTTTGCGAGAGATGGCGCCAGCGTCGTTTCGGCGCTTTAGTTCGCCGCTCGTTCACTAGATGGCCCTAGTTCCCCGTTCAGTTACAGATTTTTCGGTCTCAATTTAAAAGGCGGGTAAATCGCTTTAAATTGCCGAAACAGAATTGTCACGTGCAGAAAAACACACCTACGTTTCAGCCTAAACGCCAATGAAACTTAAAAGAAACACGCAGTCTAGCCGACGAAGGAAGCGACGGTTTCCGAATACGAGCGGGTGCACAAAGAAAGAACGCCATTTCGGCAGAATACCAAAACCAGGCTGGAAAACAAACAAGAAACCCGACATCTCGTAAAAGCGTGCGCGAGGCAACAAAAACGCTCGCATCCTGACGTTACCGGGTGCACGAAAGTACGGCTGACGGACCGGCACGGCGACAAGAAGAAACGACTGCCATTAGGCCTACCTGTCATCATCACCCCGCCATCAATCAGCGACGATAAGGTCATTAAAGATACCAGCCGCATCGTTTAACATGAACCACTGACAGCCGCGAACATGTACACACCACCCGGTTCGCGACATATCAACCATATCACACGCATTGCAGCCGTACCGAAATAAGGTTACTCACACGGAGTTCGGCGACGCAGCAATCCTGACGAAGAAAGACAAATGAAGATGACGATTAAAACTCCGCAAGGAGGCGTCCGGAAACGAAAGAATAAAAGAGAAAGAAAAGCGCCAGCACTTGGGCAAGGGAGGTTAAAGTGCAAGAGAAGCTAGAGGGAGGGCAGATCCAACACCTCAGATCCTGTCTGGCTTGACACGTTTTTGTTGTTTTGTTTTGTTTTTTCTTGTTGGTTTGTTGGGTCCAAAAGCCCGGGCAAATCCACGCATAAAGAAAAAAAAAAAGATTATGCTGTGCACACTTCCATCTGCTTATTCTTTGCCCGGGAGAGGGTAGAGGAGAGGGTATTGTTCCGCTATGATGCGAGGCTTGGCTTATCTTTTCGTCGGCGGCCTTGGGAGCGTGCTACGGAGCGTTCGGGAAGTTCGGGACTGCGAGACGGACCGCTTGCGCGTGCGTGTGTATGTATGCGGGCGTGTTTGTGTACGCGTCTATGTGCGTGATGTGTCACTGCGCGCGCGCTGCCTGCTTCGTTCGCCCCAAAGTAACGCGTTGGTTCGCCCCGAGATTTCACGTTTTTGCCGGGGGCGAGGCGGGCGAGGGTGTGTCCTTTCCTGTGTTTCGGCGTTTCGTTCGGGGACGGTCGCTCTGCCATCGGCGGAGTCTCCGGCGTCACAGTGGGAATTCGATTGCGGGCGCATATGTGGCAGCAAAAGAAGGAAATCCTGATAACACACGAACGACACGAACACTTTACCTTTGACAATTTTGTCCCCTCTCCATACATCCGGGAAATTCAGCGGGTTCGGCGGGGTAAAATGAGAGGGAGGGCACGCGCCCAACTCCGCTAGCAGACGACAAACCGGGAGGTTGCCATTCTCCATCTTTGGGCTGTACCGGCGGGATGTACGGAACATTGAACTCTCGCTCGTGGCTGCCGTTGTGAAGTGGTTCGCGTTTTTAGAATAGTTATGGCTACTCCAAAATCAGCCTATAGCTCTCTGTTGTTCTATTTCGGTAAATGATCAACTAGCATATCTTTTTTCCGTTACTTAAACTCTGACACGCCCTCCAAAAAATATATTTTTAATGCTAGGCGTTAAAATGGTGTATCAGGATACTTTAGAGTTGCGTAGTTTTTATAAAAAATACAAATACGAAGCCAATTCAAAGTGCCCGCCAATGCCCGGTGACGTAACAATGTACCGCAAAAGGTTGGGGCGGTCAGAAGGGAGGCATCGCCGGAAGTCACGTGAGTTGTATGGGATCCGGTCAAAATGGTCCCGGACAAAATGGTGTAATATCTTTTTTTATATTTTTGTTATTCTCCGCACCTCCGCGAGCAATCCAAGCATACAAGGTTTCTTTTATTTGCTTTTCATCGCCTAATGTTGCTGTAACGGTAGTAGAAGAGGAGTCAGTGAACCTAGCAAACACGTTCTGCTCATGTTCTAGACCAAGGGTCTCCAAACCCCGGCCCGCGGAGGCCTTCTGATCGGCCCGCGGCTGGTTATGGTGCTTATAATGTGGTCCGGCCCGCGGCCCGCTACCAGCAGGCCCGCTGCTACCAGTGCGGGCAGAAGCGCGCGTAAAGACGCGACGGCGCCACGAGCACCGAACATACCGGAAAGAGAGAACACCGCATCGTATTTCTCGCCCGACGCCGAAGCGAAAAAAGGCATTTTCTATGCTCGATTCACCCGGAAGCTGACAGGGCAGTGGAAGCTGCCTGTTCGCCGGACCAATCAACCGCATGTCTCTTATCGCCTGATCTCGCTCTCCACGCGTGAATATGCAGAGAGGGTGTGATCACGTGGTAAAAGACCGGGAGTTGACTGGTCAAGCGGGCATGCAGCTTTCAGTGCACTGTCAGCTTAGGGGGTGGGCGGAGTATAGAAGAATCTCGAACGCGGCTTCAGTGGCGCAAGCGGTGCGTGAAAAAAAAAAAAAAAAGGGGGGGGGGGGGGGCATTGTTTTTGCTTTCCTCCGCTCCGGTTGAAAGAAAGTGTACAAGGGTGTGTTCAGATAAGATCGAACACGCGAGTCCGGTTCGAATTTTTGTTTTTTCTTCATATTTTTATATGTTACTCCCCAATATGTGGAGAGAACGAAATCACAAATGTTTTCTCAAAAAAATACACATATCTCTAAAGAAAAAAAAACATGTCTGCCCCAAGACGGCAACGCCGTTTTAGGGCTTTGTCTGTTCTGTCAAGTTTGACTGCATGTAATAGGCAAACTAAAAATACCAAAAAACTGAATATTTTTCAGGAAGCAGTGGATTATAGTTACTACATTCTTGAACGTTTACAGTATTCTCAAAATTGTATATCGCGCGTACCAAATTCGCAAATGTGGCTACTTTAACGTTTTGACCCCATTTTTGTGACTGGTTATATCGTTATGTGTTAAGGATATTAAACTGAAACTTTTTTCATATGTCCTTCCTAAACGTTTCTCTTATCGAAAAATAAATTGCTGCTCTAGTGTATAATTCAAAATATATACAGCGCTTCAAACATATTCGAAATTGAAAAGTTCCGCCAAACTTCAACGTGCAATTAAAAAAAAAACCCATCTTCGATCTTTTTTAAAATTTGGAGGAATCACTCTCCTCTCCACCCTCGTAAACGTCCGTTAAAAACATGTTGC